>WBMW01000154.1:115275-295148 GCA_013396635.1 Penelope pileata | reverse complement strand
TCTTTAGTTAGCGTCAGGCAGTTTTGTGAACCTGAAGTACTCAGCCAAGGAGAATCCAGGGGAGAAAGGGGAGCGCTACGTAATGGGGAATAAAAGATGCAAAACTTTTTCTTCAGGCGCGCGCCTGTTCGCAGGACGCTTGCCATTGCAATTGCGAATAAAACTGCTTTCATCGGAAACACCGTCCAGATATTGACATATTTCCGACAGAACTGTAATTCATCTCACTCGCCGGGCCCGTGCAGCACAGCCTTGCAGAGCACCCGTTGGCAGGGAGCGCGCTCAGCCCCGCGCAGGGCTCCACAGCGGGGAGCTCCGCGCCCCAACGCCGGGTNGGTGCAGGGCCTGCTGGGCGCCTGGCTGGGCAGCGAGGACGCGGCCTTCGTGCAGTACCACCTGCGGCGCAGCACCGGCACGCTGCTGGCCCACTCCCTGCTGCCCCTCGGTGAGCGGGGCGGGGGGGCCGCGCGCGGGGGCATCCCTCGGGGTCCTTGTGGTACACAGCCTGGTCCTTGGACCTGAAGCTTGTGATGCAAAGGAGCTGTGTTCTGCTAAAACCTGGAGGTTTGGATCAGCTTCCTTTGGCAGTGTGTTTTAAGCAGAAATCAGTGGCAGGGGTGGATGTGGAGTGCCGTATTGGCTGGGAGAAGAGTTATCATCTAGATGCACTGCGGCTGTCCTGGAGTGAGCTTGCTGTTGAAGTTAACCAGGGGTATGTGTTGGTGGGTGTGCTTAAATCATAGAATCACAGCATATGGCAAGCTGGACCCACAAGGATCATAGAGTTCCACACAGCACTGCCCACATCCAAACCCTGTGGCTGAGAGCATTGCCCAAACACTCCTTGGGCTTTGACCACTGCCCTCGGCCACCTGTGCCATGCCCACCATCCTCTGGGGCAGAACCTGTTCCTAACCTCCACCTGACCCTCTCCTGACACAGCTCCATGCCGTTCCCTCGGGCCCTGTCGCTGTCCCCAGAGAGCAGAGCTCAGCGCTGCCCCTCCACTCCCTGTGAGGAGCTGTAGGCCGCCATGAGGCCTCCCCTCAGCCTCCTCTGCTCTGAGCTGAACAAACCAAGGTGCCTCAGCACCTCAGCTGCTCCTTGCACGTCTTCCCCTCTAATGGCTAATGCCTTTGTACTTAATTGTTTCCTTTTCCCTGCAGGTTATTACCTTGGTATGTGCTTTGCTGCACCTGAAAAACATCTTTATTTTTTCTACCTGGCCTCGAAAGAATGGAAAACTTTCTTCTTCTTCGCCGTTCTGTTCCCAGCAGTCACCAGCGCCCTGGCGTACTACTGGTCACGGAGAGGCTGGAACAACCACCCCTTGGCCCGGATGCTTGCTGTTCATGCTCTCCCACAGTCAGGTTGGAGGGCAGTGGCTTCTTCCATCAATACAGAATTTAGGAGAATTGACAAATTTGCCACCGGAGCCCCAGGAGCGAGGGTGGTTGTTACAGACACGTGGGTGATTAAGGTGACCACCTACTGGCTACACGTTGCCCAGCAGCAGGACATCCATTTGACGGTGACAGACTCCAGACAGCACGAACTCACACCAGACTCAAACATGCCCGTGCAGTTCCTCACCATCCGCGTTACCAGTGTTAATCCCTATGTGAAGGCGTTTGATATCCGGTAAAACAAAACACGCTTCCCAATTATATTGTATCTATATGGCATTTGATGGTGCTGGTGGAGTGGTTTTGTGGCAGATCTGAAAGCTCTTTGGGTTTTGCCTCTCTGCTCCCTGCCTGCTGCTCAGCAATGCTGCATGCACAGTTCTGCTACGCAGTGCAGCGAAGAAAGGTTGTTCAGAAAGATTCGTGTTCCTAAAGTAATAAGTGCACTGTGGTGAAACAGAGAAACAGAGGGACTGGGACTGCCCTCCTGGGTCCTTTCTTAGGAAAAGGATCATGCTGGATGCAGAAGTAGCTGGAAAAACTTAAGTGAAAGATGGAGAAAAGGAAAGAAAGGGTTGAGTCTTTGGTCTCACAAATTTTGGTGGTGAAGAAATAGTGATTTGTCTAACATTGGCTGTTGTTCACCCATGTCCCTTTTTTCCCCCTCCTGCTCAAGGCTCCTAATTTTGTCATTGCTCAAAAGAGTTCTCACTGAGCTACTGCAAGCCAACAACCCTTAAAGCAAGGAAATAATTCTGATCCATTTCTGATTGATGTGTTCTCATTAAATTAAATCATAGTAAAAGTACTATGAACTGTCAGGCCTTGTTTTCCAAGGGCTATTTTTAGCAGTCTTTCTGTGTAGCTGGGTGAAAGTACAAGATCTGCAGAAACCCTTAACACTGATCAGAACGGTGCTGCAGGCTTTGTTGTTCTTGCGTCACTGCAAGGAGTTTGTGCTCCTGCAGCTATGTATGGGGAAAGGTATTTGGGCATGTTTGTTGTAAATGCCAGCAGCATGTATTTGCTAGGTAATGGAAAGCAGGCAGATTGCTAGACTTGTAGTGAACAAGAGGTTCTGGTGAGCAAGGTCCTGGTGAGCAAGAGGAAGGCATAGAGATGGTTGTGTCGGACACCCAGGTGCACTGTTCAGACTGAGAAGTTCAGGTAAGCATGACAGAATCCTAAGTATCTTAGGATTTACTTATGAGACTTCTATAGACCTGTGAGAGTGGTTACCAAGTAAATATTAAACAACTAATGATTTTCTTCTGTGAGTATTTCAGTGTCAGAGTGATACAACTACATCCCCAGGTGTGAAAAGCATGAGCTCCTCAGCAGTTTCTTTTAGGGAAAAGAAAGCCAAACCCTGGAAATTTGTGGCTAAATAGAACGGTACCAAGAAGAGTGTTCAGAAGTTCTTATAAGAAAACATGTCAAAAATAGCAAATCAGTTGGAATGCAGTCATACAGTATTTAAGAAAAGTGCCATAAGACAAAATTCCCTTCCTAAGATTGTAGGATCATTGTGTCTATCCAGAATCAGAAGTAGATACAGTGGGATGTTTCTGAAAGAAAAATGCTTTTGTGTAGGCAGGCTGTGTTTCCCTGTGTGCTCAGTGCCCGTTCTTTATCTGGATACAAAGGTCTCTGTTACTTGCACAGACAGTATAGTCAGCAAACTGCATTATCCTATAGCAGTTAAAACAATGGAGACAACCAGGAACTAAAGCTAAACTAGCATGGCACTGTACTGTGCTGCAGGAACTGAGCTCGTGGCAGAAAGACCAAGGTATTTCGGGGCAGTATTCCCAGGGATCCTTCCTGAAAGCTGTTTAATGAGTGGAAACATGGAGCTGGGGAGTTCAGAGCTGTGACATTTTAAAGGGTAACAACAGTAAAGTGGCACTACAGGATCTGTACAAGGCCCCATATGCCAGATGAGGTCTGTGGGACTCAATTAGGGAGACTTACTTTACTAGAAGCAAGCTAGTGGGAAACAGCCTGTTGTTACCGTAAATCAGAGCAGCTGTTTGCAGCCTTTGTGAAAATTTCAGTTTTCATCTATAATTGTATCACAGAATCAAAGAAAATTAATACTGACATTCTTCTGATACTTACATGTACTGTATCAATATGTGATACATGCCATATCCTATAATAATTCCAATTTCTGTCCTCAGGAGTTAATGAAGCATAGTGAACTATATGTATATTGCTACAATGAATTTTAAGGTCCCTTCCAACCTGAGCTGTTCTATGTTCTATGCTATAAGTAAACAGTCATTGACAAGGTGGACAGGCACTGTGCATGCAGTATTTTCTAGATAATGCATGATTTATGTACTGGTACTACTTTTGTTCATGCTAAGGATGGGCTGGACGTGAAGCCTGAACTTGCTTATATACACAGGCTGGGATCCAGGCAGGGGGACAGCATGTTCTAAGTTATATTGGAGAAATAAAAACAAAGACAAAAACAACTCCCAGCAAAACAGCAAAAGAAAATAAAATACTTGCTGTATTTATTCTGATGAGTATGTACCAACCTTCACAGTTTTTCTGTGTATTCACTTTTCTGATGTTAACCTCTGCAGTCAACTATCCAGGTATTGGAATGGATAATCAAAGTAACATTTGATTCCATCTTTTCTTTCTCAGGCTGAACTCCACAGAGTATGGGGAGCTCCGAGAAAAGCTCCGTGCACCCATCAGTAACGCAGCTAATGTTGTGATCCATCAAAGCCTTAGTGATTTATTTCTAGAAACTTTTACATCTCTGGTGGAAATTAACCAGACTTACTCTGTTCCGAGCACTCAGGTGAGACTTTCTATCCATGTGAGACTGTAATAATTGTATTTTTCAATATAGCTGGGCCTGTGATTACTGTAATTGGTAACTCTGTTTACTTAGGGCTCACCTTCCATTGCAGTAAACATAATAAATGTAGATCAGGCTGCTGCTTCTGTTCCTTCTACTAAGAAATAAGCTGTACTGTGAACATCATATTTTTGAGACATGAGAAACAGCATAGTAGAAGTCCCCTATCATAATTTCTATAAAGCTTTTCCTTGAACACATTTGGACATGGTGAGGTTGCATTTCCAGGAAGCTTATGGGGAGCTAGAATAACAGCTGCTGTTCCTGTGCTTTAGGCAGTTTGCTCTATTACTGCTTGCTTTTCTAGACAGCCTGGTTTTACTGGATCTTCTCCTGTAATAAATTAATGATTCTTAATTGGGGCTTGCTTTAACTGTAAATAAGACGATGGAGTCGTTCCTTCAGTAATATTTCTGGAGACCTGTTTATTATTACATTTGTGCTGTAATCATTACTAGAACACTGCTCAGTGTAAGAGGCAACTGATTGTAATAGGCCTGGTGGCCTTGCAGTGAGGCTGTGGCAGATGCTCTTGGTATCCTGGGCACTATCATGCAGCTTATAGCATGTCTTCATTGTATGGTTACGTGACATGGCTTAAATAAAGCTTGATCAGGATGTCTGCAGAATGTCTGGTTGTGCATTCTGACTGCAGTGCCAACAAACAGTGAAAGGACATGCTGAAATTAAAGAAAAGATTCTGTTCATCTGATAGAGTTGCTTTCTTCCAGGGCTTTTAATTTGTGACATACTTAAGTGTCCAGCGAGCTACTGAATTTTGGTTTGACATTGAGTTGTTAAACAACAGCAAAAAGTTATGATGCAGACATGAAAAATATAACATTCTCTATTCTGAAGCTCCATTAGTATATTGGAAAAGTTAGTTACCCTTTCTGCATTAGATTTTTTCCTTCCTGAAAAGGAACATAAGCTCTAATTTCACAAGCTAAAACCTTATGCAGCTTCTGAAAACACTCCTGCTGTCTGCACTCTTCTCATCCTCATGTTGACACTACTTTTGTCTGTCGTGAACCTGACTGGGGGAAATTAGGCAGTTCAGCCTTAGGTTTCTGCCCAACTCAGGTTCCTGTTATGCTTCTGTGCAGATTATTTTCCAAAAGCCTTTTGGAGAGCAGTAACAGGAGCTATTCTGTGCAATTCACGGTCGTGACATTTTTCTCCTTTAGGAGCTGGAGCCATGCATAGGGTGCATGCAGACTATTGCAAACATCAAGCTCATCAAGAACTGCCAAGAGCTAAATGAAGGGGAATGCCAGCAATGCTATTGTCGTCCTATGTGGTGCCTCACCTGCATGGGCAAATGGTTTGCCAGCCGACAGGATCAGCAGCACCCAGAGACCTGGCTGTCGAGCCACGTGCCTTGTCCAACTTGCAGAGCCAAATTTTGCATTTTAGATGTTTGCTTAATACGATGAATAACACTTGGATATGTTTTAACTTTTTAAATTTGAATGTATTTCATAGCAGTTTTGGTCAAAAGGCCTGATAGCATTGTTTCTTATACTTCACATTCTACAGGGGTGCAAACTCCAGAGCTTTCTTTGAAACCAGATGTAGGTCCTTTCAGTTCCTCTCCACTGTTACCTTTGTCTTTGGTTTTCATTCATCAGATGTCAGTTTCTGAAAATTCTTGCTTGCAACTTTTAATATTTTGCTTTCTGTGTCTTAGATAGAATAAGGTTATCCCATCCATGTTTGCAATACTGTTCTCTTTTCAAGTTTTAACATAGGTATTTCTGATTCATTCATGAAGGGCTAACTGAAAAAAATTACTTCAGTGATACTTCTGTTTTTCTTTAATCCATCTGTAAAGTTCTTGTTCATCGTTGCAAGTGTTCACCAAACAAGTACTCCAGTTGTTTTCCCAATTGATCCCCTCCATTTATAAAGGGGATTGGTTTCTGTAGACTAAGGAATTGAATTCCTAAAGATATATAATTCCCACAGGGACCTCTTATTCTATTAATCTGCCTCTAGTTTATTTTTTGCTGTGCTAGACACCCCAAGAACGACTATCATTTCCCTAATGAAAACTTTTCAGGCTTGCACTTGGAAGACTGATCATAAGCAACAGACACCATTTTAACATCCATAGGGCACTGGTGCCTACTTTCTGATGCAGTGTGCATCTGAAGAATTTGTAAACTAAAGCATTTTCCATAAATTTAAGAGAGCCATTCTCTGGGACCTAAATGCAGTGCTTACTGTTTCATCTGTCCATCAGACCCTTCAATAAACAATTACTTGGCACACTTCTTGGTGTGACAAGCTTCAAGCTGCTGGAGAAGGTGTGAGTTTACACTGCTCTGTGCACTGCAGCAGCTGAGGTGCAAGTATTTGCTTGCCCAGGTTGTTTTTCTTACAGAGGCAGTAACTTCCAGCAGACAGGTGGGCCAAATGGTGAGAAAAGAGTATTTTAATGCTTTGGTCTAGAATGAAAGCCTTAATACTTGCCATAATCAGGAGGATCTTAGCTGTACATCAAAAGCACAGGTGACATGCCAGTGGTTAACTGAAAAAGTCGATTACCCTGAGAAGAAAGATAGCTTTTTGCAGGAAATGGTAGCAAGATGCTAAAAATGGTACTGGAAGTACAACCATGAAAGATTTTGGTGGTCTGAGCCTAGCTGTAGGTTGCATGGTGAGTGTACCAAACTGCAGTTAGAGCCACAGACTCAGGACATGATTATGAATGTGGCTTTAAGCTGTGTTTTGAAGAGAGACAAGGAACAGAGAACAAATTTGATAGCATCATCTGAGGACAGACATGTTATATTGCTGGTAGTTTTGTTTTCCTTGTTTGTTTTCAAATACACACTTATGAAAGGCCAAACTTTTGAGTTTAAGGACACTAATTGAGCATATCTCAGTTGTTACATATACAACTTGTACTACGCAGTTGTGTGTACTGCCTGTTCATATGGGTATTTTTCCTGTTTTTCATTACCTGTTGCTTTAGATCATAAAGAGTGACAAATCTGACACCAAAACTGACAATATGGATTCATCTTAAATGGCATGTCTCTCTTCATCTGAATAGGACAAAACTGAGTTTCAGACAGATTTGTTAACAAGTTTGAAAATTAATAGAAAATCCAGGAGCTGATGAGTGAATTCAAAGTATTTTCCAGTACATTTTAAGGAAAGTTATTTGGAAGTTTGAAGTGGTCTCTGGAGGATTTATTTAACCTTTAGAAGAGACCTACAGGGCCAGGTGGTGCCATCTGATGTGCACCTTCTCACTGTACAGCAGGCTTTACAAATAAGCACTTACAGTAAGCTTGTATACTATAGCACAGGTATAAGGGATGTGGTCCTTGAAACAGTTGTAGAAGGGAAGGTAGAATTCTGGACTTTATCACTGACAGTCATTCAACTTCTACATCTCTTTTCCTGTTTGGAATAAAAATATTTATTGTAAAAATCTATGAAGTTATAATCATAAAGGTCTTGAGAACTTTAGATTATAGGCACATGTTAATTGCAGATACTCATAGGAAAACAAAACAAAACAAAAAAAAAACAGGTCAGCTGCCAGTAATATCCCATGTAGTAAAAGCTGCAGATTCCCAACTGCTTGTACAGTAGTGTTTTTCTTTTGAGAAATCTACTTTGAATTGATTGCACGCTTTCATTTCAGTGGAACTTTAGTTTTACCCATCTTATTTATTGTGCCAACATGACAGTGTAACAAAGAAATAGTCATAAACATGTAGTACTCTTCCATCTTTTGATGGTAGTGCTTTATCCACAGAAGTGCCTCGTAGAAAACTTAGTAATAATTACCAAAAATAAAATGATGATTTATGTTAATAATAGTGCCTGGCTTAAATTCCTTAAAACAAGTATTTTTTCTAAGCTTATATTTTCATGGTAGTCTGGCATAGCACCAAAGCTTTCAAGCTTCTTAAAAGCAGTGCTACAGAACCAACTTGTTAAAAATCCCTTCTTAGAGGCAAGAGAAGGCAAAATCATGACAGGTTTCTGATCACAGGTCATCTGACAGCTTATGATTCACTGAACATTAAATTTGGAAAGACAGACATTTGTCTTCATGATACCTTCAGGTCCTCATTATAAAACATAACACCCATGCACAGGGCTGTTTCTATCCAGAGATCTCTGCCTGCAGTGAAAATAAACACGTTGCCTCCCACCCAGCCGTGGCATGTTTCTTAAACATAAGGGTAGGGTTTGGAATTGTTCTTTTTACAGCACTTTTTGAAGAGAAAAATGAACCAAGTAATGTGATGGGATAGAATATTTACTTCAAAAAAAACTTCTTGAATTATTAGTGACTTAGAATTGCTTTTCAGCTGTAGGTATATTTTTCCACATCACTGACCTGTCAGTGGGCAATGTTAGAGAACTGACGTACCTTACATAATTGTCATGTCATTACAGCAACTCAGTAAGACAATCTATATGTGGGTGCACATATACAGACCAAATTTCCATATGCACTGCAGCTGAACAGGTGTTTTTGACATCACAGGCTGTGGTTATATGTATTATTAACTTCCACTTTTCTTTTCCTGTAATTGAAGCATTCCAGATAATATTGGCTAAATATTAATGACAAGCACAATTTGCTTTCCCCAAACAGGCATGCTTTCCAAGCAGGATGTATTTTGAACCCATCCTGTGAATACAGTTGTTTACCACGAGGCTTGCCAAAATTTGAAATGCTACCTGGTTATTACAGGATCATTTCTGTTTGAGTTATTTTGTTGTGCTGAAGCTAGGTGGCTATGTACCATCCCAGTCAGCCTAAACCTATGTAACAAGTAACTGACTGCGTTTTTTAAAGAAATTTTGACTTTGAGATATTTAAAGAGGCAAGATAGGAATATTCAAGCTCTGACATGCACTATATTTTCTTCCAAAGATACACCACAGGGTTTGTTGCTTGTGTTGCTTTCTTTTTTTACCCAGTTTACCTATTTTAAAAGTTATTTGGACAGCCTTCAGGTTAAAGGCTTAATGAATACATGTAGTTCATCTTAAAACTCTCTGAAAAAATGAATAAAAGTAAGATTGATTTTATGCAAGATGTCTGGTTTTCATTTTTAAGTTACATTTATTAGTTAGAACTTGATATGGGTGGTAATCAGGTTGTGTATGATTTACCTGTGTATGATTTTTTAGCTCTAATATGTCAATGCAAAGAGCTTGCATTCTCCTGAAGCAACACCTGGTAATTCCTTCTGTAAGCTATCCTATTATAATCTGAATGCAGAGGGCTACATGAAAGAAGGCATGGAAAAATTCATGTATACATTGCAAAGGAAAACAAAACAAGTAAAAAAGAACGACACAGAATCTCATAAAATAGCAGAGGAGATTACCAGAAATTTGTCTGTCCAGAGCAACACCAGCATATAGCATCGATGCTCCCTTTATTAAACAAAGTTTGTACTGCAGCAATGCTCAGATGTGTTAACAGGCAATACAAGAACCGTGTGTTCGGTTGATGGCACAGACTGTGGGATGTTTCTGTAGAGCATGGGTGTCCCAACCTTTTGGCTTGCCTGGGCCACACTGAGTGACAAGGAACTGTCTTGGGCTGCATGTTAAATATATAATATAGTTAATGTATAAAAGTAACAAGACTTTCTTTATATATATTTTTTATTAAAACATAAAAAAAGAGGGCAACAAAACCATAGAACAAGTTAATGGGCCATTTGACCTTATTTTTATGAAACTAATGCATCCATTTCCAGTGGCTGCAATTCTTAGTGTGTTCTCAAGGTGCTCATCAGATTTTTGATCTAATTTTACTCTTCCTGTGCCTCATCCTTGAGAACAGTTGTTCACAAATGTACGTACAACCAAAAAGTGATGACACATATAAGGCATTATTGTGAAGCAAAGGACATTTTTCTCTGCTAAAATAGGTCTTGTAGAAGTCCAGTAAAGAGACATTATCAAATTTTTCTTTGACTGTCTGATTGCAGGTCTATACATTCTGTTTGAAAATCTGCAGGTAATGTGCTTATGGCGACTGAAAATGGAGTTGCAAATATACCAAAAAATTGATTTTTTTTGGAAATCCTGAAACCTGTTTTCAAATTCCTGTATCAGAACGGAAGGCAGGGCTGTGTATTTTTTGCTGTTCACAGCACTACGTTTAGCCAAAGGAACAAAACGCATAAAATTATTTGCCATAATTTGAGCTTGCCAGAATTTAAGTTTCATTTTAAATGCTGTTATGGTCTGAAACATAGCACAGATCAGTTGATTTTCACCTTGAAGACGTTTTAACATGCTGGCTGCAGACACTGCAGGTGTTATGGTCACCTTCACCATTCCAAGAATTACATTCAAAAATTCCTGTACTGCACACCATGCGTTTCTTTGGTTATTAGTAGATGATACTCTCTTAGTCCGCATTCAGAAGTGTTATTGATTGGTTATCTTTTGGCAATTTTATATTTGCTAACCCTTTTGTGGCTATAAAGATGGGCTTACATGAGAATGTTTTGACATTATTTCTAATTCCTAATTTTGAAATATATAAATTTTAACACTTTGAAACATGTTTTTCTCTTGTACTTTAATCTGTTTTAGATTTTATCATAAAACTTTAACTTATTACATGGCTGCTGAATGCACAATTCAGCAAAGCTTACAAATTATGAGAAAAGGTGAATAAACATAATGTGTGGCCTCTGTAGACCCACTTTTGGCATGCTTGGATTAGCACAGAAACATGTTTTCTAAGTGACTGTTACTTGCATATTGTGCCCCCCATGATCAGAATAGTAGAATCATAGGGTCATTAAGGTTGGAAAAGACCTCTAATATATAGTCCATCCCCACCATGTCCTCAGATACCACATCTCCACATGTCCTGAACGCCTCTGGGGACGGTGACTCCACCACCTCCCTGGGCAGCCTGTGCCAGTGCCTGACCACTCTGAGAAAACATTTTCCCTAACATCCAACCTGAACCTCCTCTGGCACAACTTAAGGCCATCACCTCAGGTCCTATTGCTAATTATTTGGGAGAAGAGGCCAACCCCCACCTCACCACAGCCTCCTTTCAGGTGTTGCAGAGAGCAGTAAGGCCTCCCCTGANCCAACCCCTACCTCACCACAGCCTCCTTTCAGGTGGTTGCAGAGAGCACTAAGGTCCCCCTGAGCCTTCTCTTCTCCAGACTGACCCATCCCAGCTCCCTCAGCCGTTCCCACAGCACTGTGCTCAGACCCTTCACAGCTTCATTGCCCTCCTCTGGACACACTCCAGGGCCTCGATGTCTTTCTTGCATCGAGGGGCCCAAAACTGAACACAGCACTCAAGGTGTGGCCTCACCAGAGCTGAGCACAGGAGGATGCACACCTCCCAGTTCCCGCTGGCTGCACTATTTCTGATGCAGGCCAGGACGCTATCAGCCTCCTTGACCACCCGGGCACTGCCAGCTCACGTTCAGCCGAGCATCAACCAACAACCACATGTGCCTTTCTACAGCACAGCCTTCCAGCCCCCCTGCCCCAAGCCTATAGCATTGCATGAAGAATGTCACCCATCTCCCTCACACCAGATCAGGCTGTCCAGGGCCCACTCACCCCGGCCCTGAATGCCCCCAGGCCGGATGTACTCCCGCGCATGCGCGCCGCGCGCTGTCACCTCCCCCTTGGGAGGCGGTGCCGCGCATGTGCGCTGCGCGGGGCCCGCAGCCATGTTCCGCGGCGGCGGCAGCGTTCCCCTCAGCCATGTTCCGCGGGCAGCGCGGGGCCGGCGGCGGCGGGGGGCCGGGTGGGCTGCGCAGGTAGGAGCTCCCGTGGGGGCTGAGGAGGGGTGTTGCTCCCTCAGGGCCTGTGGAGCCTCTGTGGGTGCCGGTGTGGCTGGGCCGTGTCGGTGCGGAGCAGCGGGGTGTAAGGCAGGGGAAGGAGCGGGCAGCACCGGTGCGAGTGGTTTTCCTCTGGGTTTTCAGATAAAGTACCTTAGGCTCAACGCTGAGCGGCGTAGGGTGGTGTTTAGTTGTTTGTTTTCTGTTTTTGCTTCTTTGGATTGAGTAGGCGTTGTCACGGGTGGCCAGGGAAATGCTCCGCCCCTGCGCTGCCCTCGCAAGAAAGGAGCGTGTTGGCAGCGTCCTGCTGCCGGGGCCCTCGCTGAGGGGGAAACCCGCGGTGTGTTGGTAGCTCGGAGCCCTCTGGGAGCAGCAGAGCCAGGCAGAAGAGGAAGCGTTGCTAATCCAGGATTCAGGGAACGGGAACATTCCCTCCCTGTCACTTGCTGGCTTCAGGCAGCAGAGGTTTGGCAGCAGTAGGGCTGCACAGAGCAGCACGGTAACCGCGGGGCACACAGCCCCGGCCTCTCCCAGGGTGACTGCTACAGCTCTTGCCCTGGGAGCTCTTGGTGTCTGTAGGTGCTGTGAAGCTGTTTGATGCAGCAGCCGAGCACTTAGAGTATCAATCTAGCTCTAAAATATCAACCTAGCACTAAAATCCCAAAGTTGCCAGAGCTGAGGAGGAAGGCAAGGAAAACTCAGGCAGCTCCATCCTTGAGCAGTCCTTGGATTTCCTTTCAGCACATTGCGAGTGCCCCATGCAAGCTCCTTCTTCTGTGTTTGGTTGTGAGGACTCCATGCAGTGTCTGGTGAAGAATTTCCAACGTTGAACTGTTTTTGTGCAAATGATTGACCTACTTCTCCTCAAACATGCAGTTTCCTCTGCTGCAGTGACGGCTCTGTATGTTTGCCTCTTGGAAGAGTTCAATGATTAATGGAATGGTGTGTAAATGGAACTAATGCAGTGCTGACAGAATGCTGTCTGTGGATATGGGTGTGTGTCAGCAGTTCCATCAATGCTGATGAAGGTCTGGAGCTGTTCCTCCCCCCCCCCCTTTTTTTCATTAGAAATAGAGAAAGGATACTCCTGATTTTCCAGGAATTAACAGGCTATTTTAGAATTTCGATGTCGTAACTGCAATAGTGAAAGACCTTTTCTCAGTAATAGCATTGTCTAACGTTTCCAAAGTTAGTGTTGCTTGTAGTGTTTACTTGTAGTGTTAACTTGGTTAGTAGTTTGTAGTGTTAACATGGCACAAATACATACCTCTATGCCAAAATAATCTGCATTTTGTAGCTGCAAATGATGATGATTAAATTTGGTTTTCAAAGTCAGCGTTGAATGACGACTCCTCGTTACATGATTTCTGATGAAAATTCTTATTTTCTAGTTCTGTGCAACATCCACGCTGTTGGCATCAAGAAGAGAAACGTGGAAGCTGGAATGATTCAGATTCTTTGGTGTTCGATGAGTATCAATATAGTCATTTAGACAACTGGCTGGAGAGGTAAGGAATACCTTACGTGAAGTTTGTTTAAATATTGTTAAGTAATTTCATTTATTGTGATCTTTGGAATTGCAGTGGACAGAAGTATTTGCTGTGTTGGAAATATTTTAAGAGATCGTCAGGTCTGTGTTCTGACATAAGGCTCTCTTCATGACTGTTTTCTTTTCCCACAAAGTAACAGAAAATGTCTTAAGGTGAAATGGTTTTGTTTGTTTGAATTTGAACTAAAAAGAAGCACTCTCATGGTGGTACAATTGTGGAGGAAGCTGTGTTTGTCCTCTGAAGTNGCGGGCAGCGCGGGGCCGGCGGCGGCGGGCGGCCGGGTGGGCTGCGCAGGTAGGAGCTCCCGTGGGGGCTGAGGAGGGGTGTTGCTCCCTCAGGGCCTGTGGAGCCTCTGTGGGTGCCGGCGTGGCTGGGCCCGTGCTGTGGGGCCCGTGTCGGTGCGGAGCAGCGGGGTGTAACGCAGGGGAAGGAGCGGGCAGCACCGGTGCGAGTGGTTTTCCTCTGGGTTTTCAGATAAAGTACCTTAGGCTCAACGCTGAGCGGCGTAGGGTGGTGTTTAGTTGTTTGTTTTCTGTTTTTGCTTCTTTGGATTGAGTAGGCGTTGTCACGGGTGGCCAGGGAAATGCTCCGCCCCTGCGCTGCCCTCGCAAGAAAGGAGCGTGTTGGCAGCGTCCTGCTGCCGGGGCCCTCGCTGAGGGGGAAACCCGCGGTGTGTTGGTAGCTCGGAGCCCTCTGGGAGCAGCAGAGCCAGGCAGAAGAGGAAGCGTTGCTAATCCAGGATTCAGGGAACGGGAACATTCCCTCCCTGTCACTTGCTGGCTTCAGGCAGCAGAGGTTTGGCAGCAGTAGGGCTGCACAGAGCAGCACGGTAACCGCGGGGCACACAGCCCCGGCCTCTCCCAGGGTGACTGCTACAGCTCTTGCCCTGGGAGCTCTTGGTGTCTGTAGGTGCTGTGAAGCTGTTTGATGCAGCAGCCGAGCACTTAGAGTATCAATCTAGCTCTAAAATATCAACCTAGCACTAAAATCCCAAAGTTGCCAGAGCTGAGGAGGAAGGCAAGGAAAACTCAGGCAGCTCCATCCTTGAGCAGTCCTTGGATTTCCTTTCAGCACATTGCGAGTGCCCCATGCAAGCTCCTTCTTCTGTGTTTGGTTGTGAGGACTCCATGCAGTGTCTGGTGAAGAATTTCCAACGTTGAACTGTTTTTGTGCAAATGATTGACCTACTTCTCCTCAAACATGCAGTTTCCTCTGCTGCAGTGACGGCTCTGTATGTTTGCCTCTTGGAAGAGTTCAATGATTAATGGAATGGTGTGTAAATGGAACTAATGCAGTGCTGACAGAATGCTGTCTGTGGATATGGGTGTGTGTCAGCAGTTCCATCAATGCTGATGAAGGTCTGGAGCTGTTCCTCCCCCCCCCCCTTTTTTTCATTAGAAATAGAGAAAGGATACTCCTGATTTTCCAGGAATTAACAGGCTATTTTAGAATTTCGATGTCGTAACTGCAATAGTGAAAGACCTTTTCTCAGTAATAGCATTGTCTAACGTTTCCAAAGTTAGTGTTGCTTGTAGTGTTTACTTGTAGTGTTAACTTGGTTAGTAGTTTGTAGTGTTAACATGGCACAAATACATACCTCTATGCCAAAATAATCTGCATTTTGTAGCTGCAAATGATGATGATTAAATTTGGTTTTCAAAGTCAGCGTTGAATGACGACTCCTCGTTACATGATTTCTGATGAAAATTCTTATTTTCTAGTTCTGTGCAACATCCACGCTGTTGGCATCAAGAAGAGAAACGTGGAAGCTGGAATGATTCAGATTCTTTGGTGTTCGATGAGTATCAATATAGTCATTTAGACAACTGGCTGGAGAGGTAAGGAATACCTTACGTGAAGTTTGTTTAAATATTGTTAAGTAATTTCATTTATTGTGATCTTTGGAATTGCAGTGGACAGAAGTATTTGCTGTGTTGGAAATATTTTAAGAGATCGTCAGGTCTGTGTTCTGACATAAGGCTCTCTTCATGACTGTTTTCTTTTCCCACAAAGTAACAGAAAATGTCTTAAGGTGAAATGGTTTTGTTTGTTTGAATTTGAACTAAAAAGAAGCACTCTCATGGTGGTACAATTGTGGAGGAAGCTGTGTTTGTCCTCTGAAGTTTCTGTCGCTTAAATATGTTATAAGCAACAAAAGTTCACATGAAATTCTCGTTTTCCAGCTCTTTGACACCAGGAGATTCTAGACCCCTTTCTAACTGCTGCAGCTGGGAAGGTGGAATCGAAGAAGGCAAAGTAATGAGAACATCAACTAAAAAAATGACAAAGTAGGTATTGAATAATTATTAAATTACTATTGTTTGATTTTTAGCAATAACCATCTGGTGATCTTCAACTACTGGACATGCATTAGTGAAGATGTGAAACACAACCAGGCTGTTTCATGTCAAGCCTGGAGGAAACCTAAAGGAGAGAGTAGCACTGAGAAGTCTTATCCACAAAGCTGTTTGTGATCATCGCAAATTCTTTCTTTTTGAGGTTAAATTGCATATTCGTTATGCTTTCATAACAGAAAATAGTGATAGTGAAAACAAAAATGAAAACCCACCTTCTAGGCTTACAGAGAGAAACAGCTGAGATCATTCAAGCCTTTATATTATCCAATTTGTGTTATTGAATTGAAGCTTTTTTAAATATATATTAGGAGTTTGTTACAGGTGTGTGCAAATAATCAGGTACTATTTCCCTATTGTGGCACTAGCCATAAGCTTCCAGTAAGGCAGCTCTAGCACCAGCAGCTTCATGTATGTGTTTGCTTGTTATAACCCTGAGCAATTGCATGAACTTACAAAACCTACTCTGTTCTAGTGGTTGGATTGGTTAGCACAACTTTCAGCTCTGTAAACTCATGAAGTAAGTGTTGTGTCTATTGTCAGAGTACATGAGATTCTAGAGTATATTTTTCTGTGATTTGTTGTAAAGCTGTTAAGGTGCTTTTCAAATTAATTCTAACTTTTATTTTTAAGTTCTGTTTCAAATGATTCTGCTACCCCGTCTGAAAGGGAAACAGATGAAGTGGTTCTGAGAAGAAGACAGAAACAGATCAATTTTGGAAAGAACACGCTTGCATATGACAGATACATTAAAGAAGTTCCAAAGTAAGTTGCACTTAGTTGCAGATTTCCAAATAATTTTCCAATCTTTTTTCCTGATGTATCTGTTGGTCAGCACACAGCTTTAGTTTTTCTTCAAAGAGAAGCTGGGTATTTTTGCATAGGAGTTAGGGAAATTTTAAAGCTAAATGTTCCATTTGTGTATTGCTGTTGCTACAGTAGCAAATATGCTTTAAATTCTGTATTAATCTGCTACCTTTGACCTTTCTGCTAGGCCAATATGAAGTTAATTGATAAAAGGAGAAAGAGAGCTTTGAGGAATGAATGAAGTCTTTTGTTTAAATATTGTTAAGAGCAACCAATCTTTAATGGTTAGTCAGTAGCTAACTGAAATAAAAACTTGTATTTCTTACTGTCATTCCATTTCAGGATTTAAAGTCTGTGCATTTTGGAACTTAAAGGCTTCCTAGCCAGCATCCTCTGCTTACTGCAGAACTATCAGGATTCAGAAACTATTCAGCAGTAACATGTGAATGTTCATCTGTGTTTTTGGTTTTGGGGATTGTTTGCTGAGTTGTTGTTTTGGTCTTTTTTTTAATGACTTGCTGCTTACAGTTGCCCAACTTTCTCTGGATTCTGCCTCTAAGAGTCTATTGTGAATATTGCAAGGCAGTGCAGTGGGCACTTCAAGCTTTCTGTTGGGCGAAAAAGAAAAATGCATGAACAATGGTGGAAGAAAAGTTTGCCCAAGATATTTGTGGGCTGACCCCTACCAGCAGCCAAGTACCTGCGCAGCTCCTTGCTCTCTTTCCCTTTCCCAGTGGGATGGAGAGGAAGTAGCAACAGCAAAATTTGGGAAACTCATGGATTGGGAAAAGTGATTTAATAGCAGAAGGTAGCAGGGAAGATGGCAGATGCAAAGGCAGTCACATACTACCTCCCATAGGCAAGCTGATACCTTGCTGTTCTCTGTTGTGCAAAAGCGACAGCGCTTCTGCTTTAAGGTTCACCATTTCCAAGGAAAGCACTTGGAGGTGAGCTCAGATTCGTCAGTTTAATAGCGGGGTGCTCATGATACCGGGGCAGCTGCCAGGTAGGCTGTGCCGATAGGGGTGGTGGTGGGCCAGCAAGGGGGGTTTGCTGACAGGGAGGCTGGTGGCAGCAAGCTGGCAAGGGTTCAGCAGCAGGGTTCAGCTGGAGCAGGAGAGAGAGGGAGAGACCCCCTGTGGTATGGCCATTTGTACAGTAGTGGGGGATAAATACAGATCTGGGTAAGCAAGGTCATTCACACACAACAAGGGTACTTGCTTACAGCTGCAAGGACAGCTACAGAGCACTTTTCTCACCAACAGGTTTTCAGCTAGCTACCTGCAGGTGCACAGGCCGAGGCAGTGTACTTGTGTTCCCAAGCTAACATGAGCCCTTTCTCACGGGCTAGTCCCCTGTTCAGGCCGTGATCTGTAATTTTCCATACACTCTGAGCAGTGTCTACTTTGTAAGATGCCTCCTCTTCTTACTCTGCCCCAGTTCTCATAGCCAAGCAGGATATTATGTAGTATGAAGTGCTGCTTTGGGAAATTTGAGTCAGCTGTACCAGCTATTTGTTCCTCCCAGCTTCTTGCCTGCCCTCAACTTACTGGCTGCAGGAGGGAACTGGACAAAGTAGGGTAAAAACAGAAAGCCTTGAAGCCCTCCTCAGCAGCAGTCAGAACTTTAGTGTCTTATGAACACTGTTTAGCCATAAATTCAAAGCAATGCAGTAGGGGCTCCTATGAAGAAAGCAGCTTTCATCCTAGCTAGATCTAGTACAATACCTAATACAAAGAAACTGGATCAGACTAAAGAAGTTTGAGGTTAAGGAACCAGAGGATATAGTATTACCAAGGTATGTTTCTTTGGTTTTGTATTTGTCTGCAGCCAGCAGGATCTGCTCTGGCATCTTGCAGGATTGGGTGAATATCTGATCTGAATCTGTATTATATGTTTTTATCTGTTGTGAACTATGTTTTAGAATATACCTATTTAAGTTCAAGTGTTTAAAAATAGGAAAACTAGTTATTAGATCACTGATGCTTGCTTTGTCTGATGGACAGGATTTTTTGAAGGATGAAAATCATGTCTTGAGCTGTAAATGTTACTGTGTATTTACAGGAATCAACGGATACCAGGAGTTCATCCTAGAACACCCAACAAATTTAAGAAATATAGCCGTAGATCCTGGGACCAGCAGATCAGGCTGTGGAAGATAGCACTGCACGCATGGGATCCTCCTACTGAAGAAACCTGGGATCTGCAGCCAGTGTATGTATTGGTGAACCAGTCAGCACACCTCTTACTGCCCAGAAGGACTCTTATTTCTTACAGAGCATTAGTAACAATAGGAACGAGAGAGAGAGTGAGTGTCAGGCTCAGAGATGGGAGGAATCTGCTTAAAAACCTTGTTTCGCTTTCAAATTCTATTAGTCTTCAAGGTGATCTGTTTATTTAGTCTAAGTTTACCTCCAGTAAGACACTTTGAGGAAGAAGGTATTAATCTGTCTGCATTAGTACCCAGTCTTCCCCTGTGCGTTTACAGTGGTCAGCACAATGTAAAATTATTTTTCTAGAAAGGGGTTGGCAGAAGCAGAAATCTGGTCATTGCTGTTCCTTGACTTCAGTAACCTTTCCACCTTTGCTTTTCTGATGTCAGTACAACCATTCTCGTGTGATAGTGATAAATGAAAGAATTCTAAGAAGATCAGAGAAACTTGTGCTCTCTGCATGAGAGTGGAAACTGTATTCAAGATGGCGTTGTTTTTTAATCTTTTCATACTTGTAAATTTCAAAGCTGGTTTCACTCACAACACCTAAAATTTTGCAAGTTTTGGACTAGTAAATTGGGAGAAGAATGGATATACTTCTATACTATACTTCTAGCACTATAGCTGCAGTGTGTTAATAGTTCTTAGCTGTGCTGTGACTGAACTGCAGTGCAAGCTGCAGGTGTTTGCACCATTTGGTTGTCTTTTGAGATGAGCTATTAACCAGTGCAGTTCAACTGTTTTCTTAGAGCAGTAAGCTACTTGGGTAGTATTTGAAATGCAGGTTTTTTTCCTGTTTCTAGTAGTACAGAACCCTCAGGCAGTTCCCAAGAATGGTTCTACAAAGATCACCACGAATCCAGCTCCACTGTATTTGATGAAAAGCAGAATAGAATTGAGTTTGAAGACCAATGCAGCCAGACAGACTATGCATCAGAAAGGTATGAAATAAAATTTATATGATTAACTTATCGTGATAATTAAATGCATGTTGCTGTTGTCTTTTTTTTGTAGGAAAAGCCTCATGAGGGTAACAGTTAATGCTGAGACTGAGTTTGGTGTTTACATAGTGGAATGTAGTCCATCTTTGGTACAGTGCAGTGAATGCAGAAAAACTGCTAGCATTACAGAATTGTATAATGAACAGCAAAGGAAAAGCAGTGTTCCTTCTGCTTCACTGTTTATTAACAGCATTGTTCCTGTCAGCAGAACAGCAGGGAGAGTGAAAGTAAAGCACCTCATGCACTCTGCTGAGATACTGTGGGGGCTATATGTGCTGAAAATAGTTCAGCTTCCAAGGAGTTCCTTGTGTGATTTTGATGGGGTTCAGTTCTCAGAGCATGGTGGAGTTGTTGCCAAATTTGAGCCATTTTCTTCAGTATTCCTCTGTCATGAGTGAAGAATCATACCCCAAAGAAAAGGTTTTCTCATGTGCCATTACTTTACAGAACTCTGGTAAGCATTTAAACACAGATGAAAAACACTTCCGTAAAATTCACATCTTATCTTTGCAGTCCCTTTTCTCCTGATTCTTCTCCGGTATGGAAACGCAGAAAACGAAACAATCCTGACTCCTCTGTGGTTTCAAAGGGCAAAAACCATTATGTGCACATGTACCATGCATTGGAAAGGTATGAAATGCTAATGTTTGCATGTTACATTTGGTACAGGTGTTGCAGAGAACACGTATTCATGACAAGATACGAAAGGAGCTTTCTGTATATTAAGCTTTTCCCTGCTTTCAAAAGGTAGTGTGAGGAAAAGGTGCTTGTTGGAACAATAGAGTTGGTCACTGAGCCTGGGACAGAATGAAATTAATGTTCAAAAATGGTAACAGAAGGGTAGAGTTTTTCAGGCCAGTAATTCCTCCATTTTAAGCTGCTGAGGAAGTCAACTACTACTCTAGTGATTGGTTTTGATCATATTTACTTCTTGCCCTTAGTTGCTCTGTGTAAAGTCTTCCTGTAAATGGAAAATGATAGCTTAGTAAAGGAGAGCATGGCTTAACTCTAGACAAAGTTGTGTCAGAACCACAAGTGGAGCGGAACAGTGACTTCTAGGATTTTATAGACTTTTCTCACTAGCCTCATTAAAAATACAAATGCAGGTGTTCTCTTAGTCTTCTTATCTTCTGAAGAATTAAGAGGAACTATGATTAAAAGGTCTGAAACCATGGAGCTTCATATTTTCTTTCTAGTCTTACTGAATCTGGACATCAGGAAGCTTTTTCAAAGTGCTCAGAGTGGGAAACATTAGGTGAAAATGATGAAGTAATGACAGTACAACATGGTATAGAGATAACAAGGTAAATACCACAGTGATGATCTCTGTTAATTGCCTGTGCTGTGACAGTGTCCTTGGCTTTTTTTAATCTTGCTTTTCCTTCACTGTTTAATACTGTGTTTATTCTCTTTTCTGCAACGTAGTATGTTTGGTTATTTTCGTTCTTTGAACTTATCTGGCTTTTCCCAGTCTGATTTCCCCATCTGCTTTCTCCTGCTTCCACCATTAGGTAATGCTGCAAAATGCTAAGCCCCTTTTCCCTACTATCTTACAGAAAGCAATGGCACTTAGCAACTGTGGGGACCAATTATGCAACTTGCTAAGCTTAGGAGCTGAAAACTCTCCTCAAAAGTAAAATGGTTTTACAGCTGACTGTCATCTGTTTTTATGCAGTGACCCGATTCCAGGCAGTTGTTCTTCAGGATGGAACGATCAGAAACAGAAAAATGCTAGCATCTTTCTGCCTGACAGCAAAAGTTGCAGAGATTCAGACCGCAGGCTGGAGAGGTATAAAATATGGCCTATTTATTATGTATTAGGTTAGAAGCATGTTATAGTTGTATTAAGAGATTACTGTAATAAAGCCACTTAGCCATCTTGAACTGAAATAGGGGTACAGAAGGAAAACGTGGATTTCTTTATTTGTAGGCTTAAACTTTGTAGCAGTTTATTTGAAGAACACCGGTCAGAATACCCTGAAAGGGGATGGGGAAGTGCTGAAGACAGAATAGTGAGGAAAAAAATTTAAATACCACAGTGAGTTCATGGTAACTACTTACTTCTACCCATTCAGTAGCCCATATTGTTCAACAGAATCATAGGATGGTTCATGTTGGAAGGGACCATAGAGATGATCTTGTTCCAACCCTCCTGCCATGGGCAAGGACACCTCCCACTAGACCAGATTGCCCAAAGCCCCATCCAGCCTGGCTTTGAATACTTACAGGGAGGGGTCATCCACAACTTCTCTGGGCAACCTGTTCCAATGTTTCACCACCCTCACAGTGAAGAATTTCTTCCTTATATCTAGTCTAAATCTACCCTCTTTCAGTTTATAACTGTTACCCTTGGTCCTGTCATTACCTATCCTTGTAAAAAGTCCCTCCCCAGCTTTCCTGAAGGGCCTGGCCCTTCAGGCCCCTTCAGCCTTCTGGAAGGCTGCTATCAGGTCCCCCTGCAGCCTTCTCTTCTCCAGGCTGAAGAGTCCTAACTCTCTCAGCCTGCCCTCGTAGGGGAGGTGCTCCAGTCCTCTGATCATCCTCGTGGCCCTCCTCTGGACCCGCTCCAACAGCTCCACATCCTTCTTGTGCTGGGTGCTCCAGAACTGGACACAATACTCCAGGTGAGGTCTCATGAGAGCAGAGTAGAGGGGCAGAATCACTTCCCTCGACCTGCTGGCTGTGCTTCTCTTGATGCAGCCCAGGGTTTTTTTTTTTTTTTTTTTTTTTTTTTTTAACATCACTGTATTCAGTACTTTCATTTACATACAAAGAGATTTAAAACTGCAGATAGTCTGTATGCTAAGAAAACAGAACCTCAGAACAGAACCATTGTCAGACATTTGTTTTCTCACTTTTCAAAGTCACAAGCTATGCCACAAGGAGATCTGGTCCCAGGTGGGGAATGCCAAACTGCTGAGCTCGTGCCTTGCAAGTATTGAGGCTCGCTCTTGCCAAAAATCTCTTCTAGACTTGGACTTGCAAATAATTCAAAGATCTGGTCAACACCCATTGGATGATGGTTTTGTTTCAGAATGGCTTGATGAAGCTGAGGCCTGTCAGCCCAGGCAGGGGTAGGCCTCCAAGGGTTAAACACATCATCTGGGGAATCGCTGTCCAGATCCATCTCATAGTTATTTTCATTTACCTTGGGGTACCTGGATTCCTTTGTGCCCTTTGGGGGCCTGTCTTAGTTTGTAACTGAAACTTTCTCTTAGTGTCTGCTACAAAGCTGTGTTTTGGTTCTGGAAAGAAAACAAGGCTGATAACACCTGGCAGTGCTGAACAGAACCAAGGACCTCTGTATGTCTCTGCCAGGAGAGTGAAGAGGCTGGGGGGCCGCAGGGAGGTGGGAGGGGACAAGAACAGGGCAGCTGACCCAAACTGACCAAAGGGATATTCCATGCCATGTGACATCATGTAATATAAGGAAGGGAAGTGAGCTGGGAGGGCACATTTGCTTGGGGATTGGGAAAGCATTAGTTGTGGTCAGTGAGCAATTGCTTTGTACAATCACTTGTTTTGTATATAGTTATCATTACTGTTATTTTACTCTTTTTCTGTTAGTAAATAGTTTTTATCTCAACCCATGATTTCTACCTTATTTCTCGATTCTCTCCCCCATCCCAGCTGGGAGTGGGGGAGGGGGAGGTGAGCAAAAGGCTGTGTGGTGTTTCCAGACCTGCCTGCTCAAACCGTAATAGGGCCTTAAGCAGGATGTGGAGATTGCTGCCAGCCGATCTGATCTCAAGGAATCTTTGTGTTTGAAGTTCTTTATGACATCCCCATGTTCTGTAGGTCCAGAGCTTGTGAGTAGCTGGTTTCTCTGCACAGCCTGCAGGAAGTTTTTCAATGGTCTAACAACTTTGCTGGCTAGAGAAGCAGGAGGTGGAGTCTGGTTTCAGGAATTCACATGCTTGTCATGCAAAGGGGGTCGTGCACAGCCTCCTGGCTGCTGCCCATTCCAAATAACACCCATTGCTTGTTTATAGCTTCTTGTCCTCATGTTACTGGTCACATTTTCTGCAAAAACCTCTAAGGAGCTTTGACTGCCCAGTCTGCTGGAGGCTGATGATGACTCTCCTGCTGCTGCCTTCTTTGAAAAGGCCCTGCTGATAAACCTCCAAATCTTGTTTTTTCTTCTGCTGGCCACAGAAGATTTTTCTGCCAAGGAGGCTGTAAGCTTTTTGTGGGGACCACCCTCAGAGCTTTGGTGTCCAGGGGAATGGTGTTTTCTGGATTTCACTGGAGTCATTTTGTTGCTGGAGTCCTGGAAAAGCACAGGACTTTTGGAGGCCTTGAGAAGACAGATCTTCTTGGAACATGGCAGGATCTCTACTTCACCACAGCCCCCCAATCCAACTGTCCAGTTCAGTACCAGTTTCTCTTAAATTATTTCAGTAGCAGCTTTTCTGTCTCTCCACATTTTGTAATAAAGTCACAAGTTTGCATCTGCAGCAGTAGATTTCACTTAGTTTACTTTTGATCTCTAGGTTTCTTTGATGCATTAATGAATGGATTGTACCTTGAGTCAGTTGTACAAATATAGCATTTAATGTACCTTGATTCTTTGATCTACATTTACTGTAAAGTATGGAATAGGATATGTCTTCAACAGTCATATTGACTGAAATATTTTGCATAATAAAACTTACTAAGAATATGGCACTCAACTAGTTTTACAGTACTTAGATTTAGCATTACTTTAGTAATATGAGGAAAAAGCAGGTAGAGCTCTAACAAAAAGCTTTTCTAATAGCATTTTTTCTATTGGCTTAATTAATTTTAAGTCTTAGTCACATCTAAAAAACTTAACATGTTAATTTTTCTGAAGTGGTAATTGAAATATTTGCAAATATTTAGTCTGTCTTTGTATATAGAAGTACCAAGGAAGGACTTTCTCCTGTAACCGAAAATGATTTGAAGAATAGAATATAGTCTGAGATCAGCGGATCAAACCTTGGAAGACTGGTGTAGTCTCCTAAGCTCTGCACTGAAAGAGGAAGAGATTTACAGTCAGCGATTATGCAGACAACACAAGGTGAAACATGCAGGTGGAAAAAAAAACATGTATCTGTAATCAAAATCTGTAATCAAAGTTAAGAGGGCCTTTCTGGTCTTCTGAGATAATCAGTTGATATTTAGCTCCTTTGCAGTTGTCTTGGTTCTAAACAAGGCTATAATAATTGTATGTACTCAGTGGGTTTGTAATCGCGCATTGTAGTTGAAAAGCTATCTTTGTGACCTAAAACCATTGCCAAAGGTATTGCTTCTCTTAAATATTGATCTTTGTATCTTTCTGTATGCAGAAGGTACACAGAATGTAAATTAAACAGCTTCTTTCTGGAGCAACACCTAGGTTGTCTGGAATGCAAAGACCAGTGTTCAGAGAGAGACAATAACCTTTGACAGTGGTTTTAGATGCGATGAACTCTGACTCTCAAATGGCAGAAACTCATCTGTGGAAAGGGAATGTTTCTTGAATGCCAGCTTGTATAGAACTCTACACTACTGTCACGGAACGAGTCCCAAAACTCTTACAACTATGCCATTTGATCTTCTCTTTCTTTCTCAGGCTCCTTACCAGTCCTCTGTCTCTTTCTCAAGCTGCTTCTTAGTCTTCTCCTTCTCTCAAGCTTCTCAAGCTACTTTCTTCTCTGCCTGGCTGGCCTTTATCTAAGCCTGGGGCAACCCAGCCCCAGGTCCACCCCTTCTGGTCACCGGTGCAAGGAATCTACTGGTATTCCCCAGGCCAGCCATGCCCCTCCACCATGTGCTCAATCATCAGTTCATGCTGTGATGAACTGTTTCCCTACAACCACCAACTGTTTTGGTAAAGGAAAATTTCTACCTGGAGTTCCAGTCTTAGGAAAAATAAACGTAGTTCTTTGGAGCCCTGTTACATATCTCTGATTTTGAAAGCATCTGGTTGCTTTTTTTAAGGAAGAAAAATAGTACGACACATAATATGGAAAGAATGTGTTCATTAGAGTTAAAATAAATGTATTTTGTGAATTAATAGCAGTATTTAGGTGAAGATGATGTAAGGGGTTGGGAAAGAGAGACTGGACTACTGCATTTTCTCACTGACAAATAATTTAGATCTGTAATACTCCATTTTTGCCATAAGTTACATTCTTGAAGTGTTAATACTGTCTGTAACACTTCCTTTACTATGGACAGTATGGCTTTGCCTTTTACACTGTGCACTGTTCACCATCTGCAATACTCTCTTCCATTTGTTACTGTAACACCACAGCTTAGGAGAGTAAATATTTTGTTGTTGATGGCTAGATGTGTTTATAAAATGCTGTTATCTGTCTCTTTGTTTAGGTTTCTCCAGATCTTTAAGGAACGACTGTCTTCTGCAAGCTCTGCCTCAAGTGTAAAACTTCCAATTTCATCAAGCTTTTGCTGAGATGGTGGATGTTCCTTAAAGCTTTTTTGAGAATGTTTCTGCTTTACCTGCGTTGACAGATGATGTGCATCATACTGTAAAGGGCTACTTCAGTTGATGGCTCTTGCTGTTGCTGTTTGGAGGTCGTGTTGCTTGAAGTGAACTAATGTTCTGCTGGTGAATTGGTCCAACACTGAGTCAGAGTGAAGAATGCCACCTGTGTAACTGAGGAGTTAAACCTTGTTTCTTCTACTGGACCAGAATTGTATATCCAGCCTGGAGAACTGCTTCAAAATAATGTAGATAATTCCAGCTTCAGTTGCTGAAAGCAGACCGCTTTTAGCTTTCTGTGATCATCTCTTTGGCTTATGTTCTCTGAGATAATGCATATTAAACTATTATCTGCCTAAATGAGAGAAAGGGAGGTTGTCAGAATCAACTCGCTCTCTTTGAGGGGACGCGACTGTCTGAACAGCCATGCAGTCTGAATACTTGGTTTTCACTTGTGTGTGTTGCAGTGTGACCTGAAGAGCCAATCTACTACTGAAAGTATAAGATGAGGTCAGTGGCTACTCTTGTTACAGGAAATGAAGGAGAGCAGCAGTATTTGCAGGTTTGGAGCTGCTCTTGGGCAAGGGGTGTCCTGGCTAAACTCTGCAATTGTGTTGACTCTCCCTTGTTTTACTTTTCTAGTGCTGTGCTCAAAACATCAAAGTGAGGGTTGTGACTCCAGTGGAGTTGAGATGAGGACTATGCATCAGTTAAAAGAATTTTTTTATAGGCTTTATGACTTAAGTAGCAAATATAGAGATAAAAATGTTTGTTAGAGCTGGTAATTGTCTCTTTGCAGTGGTTCAGCTCTGCCAGCGCCAGCTGGCTCTTCATAAAGGCACTGCAGAAACTGTGGCCTTGAGATGACGCACAGTGGCCTTGTTGTGGGGCTGGCATTGTACCCCAGGGCCAGATGCCCATTGTTCTGCTGGAGCAGAAGTAAGCTGCTTCCTTAAAAACTACTTCCAGTCCCTTCCAAAACATTATTTCTAGTTGTTGCTTAGATCTTTCAAGTGAGTTTTGTAAAACTTCTGTGCTTGTCTGGGATTTTCAGATGTATTTCTGATTTGTCCAAGGCATCAAGAAAACTTGGCTGTACATAACAGCATTATTGCAGTGAGCTGGAGCACTAGCTTGCCTTCACCAAGGCCTGTCATGTCTATAGAAGTTTGCTACAGTGGTTATTTATAGTAATTTTGATAGTTCCCAACAAAGAACAAACTGAGTATGTAGGGGAATATGTACTGCTGCTTTAACAGAAGTATGTTAGGATTGGTTGCAGCTGCTTAAGAGTGTCCTTTTGGCTATGTGTGGCCTGCTTGTCTGAACACAGGAAGAGGGTGATGCCTCTGGTACCTGTAAGTCAAATTAGTTAACCTCCCACCATGGTGGGGTGGAAGGAAGCTGCCTGCAGGTCGAGGTTTGTCCTGCACCTTTCCTGCAGCTCTCAGGACTCATTAATCTGTGCTTATGCATAGGATTCAGTGGAGTCCCAGCATAAGGTGGCTCAGTCACATACCACAGTCACATGGCTTCTGTATAGAGGGAACAGATCTGTACAGCACCCTTTTAAGTAATATTTAGAGCGTAGTTGTTCCAGTGTGCATGCTCCCATGTGTTTTATGATGGTTGTAAATATGAGAATGGTTTATGGTTTTGGCATATTGTCTTTATGCAGAATTAAAGTCTTTAACCTCTAAAAAAGCCTCGTAGTGTGCTTTCAGTGTTACCCTGCTAGTACTTCACTATAAGAGGAATATGTGAGTTTGCTTGTCTTTTTGTTTGCTTCAGGCTGTGTTTCGGGGTTGGAGGCTAGCTCTTGCTGAAAGGGGGGAGAGAATACTCTTCAGGAAGGAGTTTACAGTACGGTTTAGGTTGTGTCCAGCCCTTCAGCTTGACATCTTGTCATGAGCTTGCATGTAGTGCTTTGTAGCCTAGTGGAAGGGAGCAGCTGAGGCCCTAGGACCCATTCTGCCATGAGAAGGGTGTCCTTGGGGAGTGGATGGAGCTGTCAGCTGGGAGTGATAGGCTATCATGAAATGCTTAAGCTCAGCTGTCAGAACCCTTAAGCTTTTGTCTGTGATGGATGGGGTCTGCAGCACATTCATGGATGCAAATCCATAGGATTTGTAATTTGTCAGCCCTTAAAAGAATTTGTATTCCTTGGCTGAAGACTCTTAGACTAGAAGCAGAATAACCAGTCTGCCTGTGGTGGTTATATTTGGGGCAGACTTATTCCCTAATCCAGCTTCCATCCAGCTGGACAAGCTGTCTTAGCATGATGAGTGAAATGATGCTGAGCAGGTAAGGTTTGAGGTCTACTGAAGTCACCTCATGCAGTGCTGCCACTGGATGTAGAACCATCCTAATGACTCTTAATTAGTAACAATAACCTCATCAGTTTAAACAGAGCAGTTAAAACTTGAATGCAGTCCACCCACTTGCCCGCTCATCTATTTGACGTAAGGGTTTATAACTCAGGTGAGCAAAGCTTAAATCTGGCAAGCCACCCCCAGTTTATATTTAGTAGCTTTCCATTAGTCTTACTCATCTTAATTAAATGCAGTTTGTATGCAGAAAGAAATTGCAAACCTCACCAGTCACATTTAAATTTCTTCCAAGGGGTGACATGCATCCTCTGGGAGAATCAGCTTACAGGTGATACGTTATCTGTGCTTGTAGAAGCAGTCCTTCACTAGCAGTTCTATGTGCTGTGTTTTTTAAAAATGCTGCTTTGAGGTCACAGTGATGAGGAAATCTCCTGCCCTTAAAATTCCCACTGGGCCGAGAAAGTGCTTTTCTAAAGAATTTTCTCTGCTATCAAGGACAGAGACAATGCAAGGCAGCTGTAATCCTGAAGCTGTGTTACAGCAGATAAATTTAGTTTACCAAGCAGAACTAACTTGTCTGTAGTGCTGTACTGACAGTGCTGTGGGGTTTCTAGGCTGGAGTCGTTCTCTGTGCGGACAGTTTGGATGAATTCAGGTAAATGTGTTGTTAGGTCATCTCAGAGCAAGGCTGAAGGGTACAGGGTGGATCTGTATGCGTTCTGAACCCCTGAACTTCAAGAGTGTCCTTGGTCCAGGAACACGGCTCTGTTATCTGTAGCAGTGTGTGGGAAAGGAGAGTGTGAGCGTAGCAGAAACATTCCTGTGTGACAACAGATTTTTATACAAATACTGCACAAGAGATTACAGTAAGGCTCAAGGTCTGGCAAAGAGAAGGGAACTTCCACGATAGATCACTTCAGTTGTACTGCTTTCAGATCTCAGTGTTCTGCTGAGCACAGAGCCAGCCTGTCACTGCACAAAGATGGGCATCTCAGAGACATCCTACAACAGAGATCTTGCACAGAAGTGCAGCACCTGTGTACAAAACTTGAGGGGGAAAACCCATGAGGTGATGGAAGGTGAACTCGATTCTTCTCCCTTACATCTTCTCTGAACTCTGACTTCAGCCAGGAGCACTAGGTGTGTAAAAGAACACTTCTAGATACATTCTTAGCAGGAGTCTTTGAGGTGCGTATACATACAATGGCAATGCAGATGAATTCTCTAAAAGTGAAAAAATGAATTTGAATGCATTCACAAAAGAAAAAAATGGAAAACCACTGAAAATCAAGCAAAGTAATGCAAAAAACTCAAAGCAAGCCTGCTGAGCCTTCAAACTGTTTGAGACCCTTCTGTGTGACCTCCTACCCTTGCTCTCATCCTCAGAAGCACCTTGTTTTTTTTTTTTATCCTCAAAGTTTGTACTTAGGTCCTGTGCTGTTCTGAGATCTGTTGTGGGATATCTGCAAGCTGCTGTGTTCTGTGCTGACAGGCTGGCTCTGCACTCAGTAAAATGCCAAGATCTGAAAGCAGTGTGATCAGAGAGATGCAGTTAGTGCTGTACAGCAGTGACCTTTCAAGGTAACTTTTTTTTTTTTTAAAGATGTGGTGAAGACGTTGATAGTGGAGTTGTGTGCTGCAGGTGGTAACCAGATGCCCAAATGGAGAGGCCAGCTGGGCCAGTTCATGGTGCACAGGTGAGGTGTGGTCAGAAAAAAATGCATCACTAGAGTTAATGCAAAGTTGTGCCAGCTCCTACAGCAAGAGAGTGCTGCTTTAGCCATAGACAAAGTTCTTAAAGCCTGCAAGCCTTGGGAATGTACCCTTTGGCAGCAGGAAACTTACAACTAGAGGTTTAGGATGGCTGAGGTGGGGGTGGAACTCGGTGACCTTTGAGGTCCCTTCCAACCCAAGGGATTCTGTGATGACCTAAATTACCTAAGCACCCTGTTCTCATTGCTACCTTGTCCCTTTTTGAAAACTGACTGAATCTGCAAAAATCTGGCCCTTAGATTGTTTTGGGAATGTAGTATCATGCCTTTTTAAATGAAGCACTTGCTTGTTTGTGGGGATAAAGCTGCTTTCCCTGCAGGCTTTTACCCACCCCAGGTGCAGCAGCTGCACCCAGTGCCCAGCAGGGAGTGCCAAGGCCAGAAGAGAACGCTGCCTGGTCTGTGTGCATCCATCTGCAGGGTGCACCACCCTGCAAAGGTGTTTTTATCTAAGGATGTGCTTATATTCTGCTGTGAATTGTTGCTAAGTTACTGTTCCATGTCATTACACACCACATAGTGCAATGCTATGCATCTGTGCAGTGCTGTGTGTCTGAAATTAGGATCACCTGAGTGCTTGAGCAGTGACCTCAGGGCATGCTGTAATGTCAATTGGTATTGATATGAATTATTTCAGGCTGTGTTGTTTTAAATGATAGAAATTTCTACTTATTGTAACCCTCTGCTGTAGGGTCTGACCCGGCTGCTGCAATGGCGTTGTCCTCGTCCTGAATTAAATGGCCATGCTGCTGCCTGCAGCCCTTGCTCTTTAAACCACGCCAACCCCTGCTTCCCCGTTTGTGGCTCCTTGTCGTCTGTAGGAGCGCTGTGATCCCCCCGCCCGGCAGCCGCACACGCGCCAAAACGCCGCCGCGCCGCGCTCCCCTCTCCCGCCAACACGCGGCGGGGGCGGGGCCGGGGCCGGGCGGGGCGCGCGCGGGCTGAACCATGGCCGTGGCCGGGGGGGGAGGGAGGAATGAAAGCATTGCGTATCCCCGTGTCCCCACGCCACGCGTGTTCCCACCAGGCGGGGTGGCCGTCTGCTCCGTGCCCATTGGGGGTCTCCCGGGGAAAGGGGGCGGCTCAGCGGCCGCTGCTCTCCCTCCTCCTCGTACCCCCCGCTTACCTGTCCCGGTGGAGGCGGCGGGGAGGCGGGGCCGGGCGGGCCGGCGGGAGATGCGAAGGGCAGAGCGGGAAGACGCGCAGCTCCGCACGGCCGCTCCTCCGTCCCTCTCCACGCCATGGCCTTCCGCCAGAGGAGCCCGCACGGCGCCGCCGGGAGCAGGTACGAGGCGGAAGGGAGAGCGGCCGTTCCCTCCCCGGCGCCCTCAGCGGGGGCCTTCCCGCCGCGCGGTGCCGCCATGTTGTGAGGGTGGGGGGCTCCGCGGGGGCTGCGCGGAACGCCGCGGCCTCACCGTGTGTCTCCCCGCAGCCCGCAGCCGCCCCCGCGCTGGGCGCAGGGCAGGAAGCGCGGAGCGGACGGGCGGCGGAGGCGGCAGAGCGGAGCGCCCGGGGACAGCCGGCAGGACAGGTGGGTGCCATGCGGCTGTGACTTCTCCCTGTGTCTGAGCCCCCAAAAGGTGTTAAAGTGCAACTTGAAAGCCTTCTGCGTTTGTATGTCTGTAAACGTGTGTCTGGGGAGGCTGCGGGTGGTCCTAAAAAGCCGTTCCTGAACACAGGGCCGTGAGTGGGGCGGGCGCACCCCTGGGGTCATAGAACCGTAGAATGGCCCGGGTTGGAAGGGACCCCAAGGACCATCAGGTTCCCCCCCCCCTGCCACAGGCAGGGCCACCAACCTCCAGATCTGGCACTCGATCAGGTTGCCCAGGTCCCCATCCAGCCTGGTCTTGAACACGTCCAGGGTCAGGGCATCCACAGCCTCTCTGGGCAGCCTGTGCCAGCACCTCACCACTCTCTCAGTAAGGAACTTCCCCCTGATGTCTAATCTAAACATTCCCTCCTTCAGCTTAAAACCATTCCTCCTTGTTCTATCACTGTCTGCCCTTGTGAAAAGTTGGTTCCCCTCCTGTTTATCATCTCCTTTTAAATACTGGAAGGCCATGATGAAGTCCCCCCGCAGCCTTCTCTTCTCCAGGCTGAACAAGCCCAGCTCCCTCAGGCTGTCCTCTTAGGGGAGCTGCCCCAGCCCTCTGAGCATCTTTGTGGCCTCCTCTGAACCCTCTCCAGCAGTTCCACATCTGTCCTGTACTGGGGGCCCTAGACCTGGACACAGCACTCCAGGTGGGGCCTCACGAGGGCGGAGTAGAGAGGGACACTCACTTCCCTGTCCCTGCTGCCACCCCTCTTCTCATGCAGCCCAGGACGCCGTTGGCCTACTGAGCCATCCTCGCCATTTCCTCAGCGCAGGGAAATGCCGATTTGGTGTCCTTCAGCACTGCTAACATCAAGGTGCTCGTGTCAGGGTCCCCTCAGGTGCTCCAGCAGCGGGTGGCGGCTGCAGCCTGCAGCTCTGCTGATGGGATCTGCATTCCCAATGCAGAATGAGGTAGAAATACCTCTTTCTCTTTGCTGATGGTAGGCTGGTGGCTGAAATGCTGATATCACAACTAAACTCTGTGGGGATGAGGGTCTGGAGAGCGACAGCTAAGCTTGGTGTTCTGGCCCTAGCCTGGTCACAGAGCAAAGCGATGGAGAAAGAGTTGTAGACCCTCCTGCGTGCTTCTGAGTGCCTCCATACCAGCAGGGGTGCAGGATGGGCACAGAAATATATGGCACACAGAGAGGGTGGAACTAACGGTGTGCTCTGGGACAGCCAGCAATGCTCTCCCACGGAAGAAAGCAGAGCGGTGATCAGACTGTGCCCTGCTTTTTCAGTTAGGAAGCAATATAGGTAAGTGCTAGAAATAATTTCCAGAAATCATTTTTTATCATTGAACAGGTATTTGCAAAGGGACCCGTACTGTTTGATACAGGCTTCTTAATTTTTCTGATTTGGTAACTGTGGTTCACCTAGAAAGGACACCTAGCCTTGAATGTAACAAAACCATCATAGTGCAAGTCCATTTCTGAGCTGGGAGGACGTGCAGCTGGGTTTAGTGCAGGGGGGTCTAATTCCATGATTCTGAGGGAGTTCTCTGGGCAGAACCTTATGTTAACTCTCCAGAGCATTTCCAGATCTAATGAAAAATCTCTGGTCTGTAGGGGGTACAGTTCTGTACTTTAGGAAGATCCATCAGCAGGACAGAAGCTTCTCTGGAAAACTTGATTAACAATCTGAACGTAGGCAGCTGCTGTTGGCTGGGAAGGGCCACGGGCTGGTTCCCTTGCAGCAGCCTGAAGCTGCTCGTGATGCTAACGGGCTACGATGAAGATGTTAAATGCTGTTTGCAAATCTCAGTTTACCATTTTGAAGTGCTTTTTTAATTTTGCTGAACAGTATAATTGTTCTGACTTTTTTTTTTTATTGCTGATGAGTCTGTAAGCATGAAAGAATAAATATTTGTTCACCCCTTTAGTGGAGTGAAATTATGTAAGATTAAAGATATTTCACGTTCTGTTTTCTGAAGGAAACCAACAGTTGTTTTTTTTCAGGGTAGGCTAGGTTACTTGCTACAGTGGTATGTTTCTACAGGTATCTGCAAAAACTTCTTAATAAAAACAAAGCAACAAAAAGCCACCAACACACAAACAAACCAGACAACCTCAAAGTGGAACCATCAATTAATGGTTTAGTTTTACAATGCTGACACTTTAATAGAACCATACAAGGTCTTCCTCACCTCTGTGAGGACTATAAATGAAAACATCAAATAGTTACAAGCTGTGAACGGGGGAAATGACAGGGAAGGGACAAAATACAGAAAATACAAGAAAACAATTTATTTTCTCCTTCAGTTTTACAACACCAGAAGGCCCTGGCCCCCTTTCCCGCTGTTCAGACTGGGGAACTGCAGTGGAAGAAGATGAAATGAGGACCAATGTTAACAAAGAAATGGCAAGGTACCAGTGGGTGGACAGATGAAGTGGGTAGAATCTGTATTGAATTGTATTTTGAACTTTGCTGTTGTAGTACAATCAGACCAGCCTTAGCCTCAGAGCCAGAGTTCTGGTTTTTAGGCCAGCTTAAGTCCTGCAGGACTGACCCAGCACACTGGGGAGGTGCATGGCACTGCATCTCTCTCTTTTGCAAGAAATCTCTCATGTCTTTAGATTGAATTCCTTTGAATGTCCTTTTAATCGTTTACTGTTTTGGAATATAACAAGATTTTTTAGACAAAAGACTTAGGATGAGAAGATCCTTGGATGTGAGTTTTACGGTTGTGGTTGTTTGTTTTGTTCAGTTTTGTTTTTCTTCAGGCAAAAACCGAAGCATCTGTTTGATAGTGGGAGGTATTTACAGTGTGTGGTTTGACTTCTTCAGGGCTACTGCTTCACTGAGAAGTAAAATTAACTGTGAACTGTCACAGTGCAGCCCTATGCATTCTTTCTATATGTTCTTAATACTGATTTGAACTCTTACAGATACAGAAGAAAACTCCTGATAAATGAATTTTCAAGAGAAAGGAAGTCCTCTTCTGGAAGGTAGGTTCGTAGCTTAGCTGAGGGAGATCCTCACAATAGATTTGAATTTTCAAATGTGTTGTGTTGTTTTCAGAAAACCCTTAATTTGCAGTAGTTCATCTGAGGTCTCCCCTAGTATTTTAATTCAGTAACATCCCACTTGACAGCATTTAACATGTTTCTTTTTAATCTTCTACACGTGAGTTTGGTTTTTGAGTATCACTTGTTTCCTAGTGCTCCCAAATTTATAACACTCTTTTCTTATAGTTCTGATTCAAAGGAGTCCACTGTAACAGTAGAACTTGAGACGGATGAAGTGGTTTTGATGAGAAGACAAAAACAGATAAACTATGGAAAAAACACAATTGCGTACGATCGATACATTAAAGAAGTTCCTAGGTAAGGTGCTTGAGTTTCTGGAAAACTCAGTGTTCAGCTGTAGGTTGCAGCCTGTTGCTCATAACCATAGGAGCTTTCCAAACTTGGTACATGAGGCACATTGGAATAGAAGGCATTTACAAATTAAACTAAAACCTTTTTCTAACCAGATAAGTGAAACAAGCAATCAAATGTGTCTTGAATTTTTATTTATTTTGCACTACTCGGTACGTGAGGAATTTGTCTTCAAACTTCCTCATGCTGCAGAAATGAAAGTGAAAGCTCTTTTGGGTATGCTTGTGAGCTAGAAGAAATGAAACTGCTTTTTTGCAGTCAGTTTTCTCATTGGTGACATAAAAGGCAAAATGGGCTGTGGTTATTCTTAAGTTTGCAATGTGTTATGTGTAGACACTGCATGATTAAGTTTTCAGATTTGCCTTTTTTCCACTTGACCCAAAGATGGAAAAACTAAAATGATCATAGGTAGGTGCCAGCCTTTCACTTGAGTGCTGGATTTATGCAGTAGTTTTTTTTTTCTGAAATAAACTTGCTGGGCTGTAATGAGCCTGTCTAGCAGGCTGTCTGTCTTAGCTTTCTCAGCTATGTTTATATATCTGGGTAAAAAACATTAATTTTTTTCATGTCTAATATCTGAACAGATGCCATCGTATACCAGGCGTTCATCCCAGAACTCCAAATAAATTTAAGAAGTACAGCCGTAGGTCATGGGACCAACAGATAAAGCTGTGGAAAGTTGCACTGCACTCCTGGGACCCACCTACTGAAGAAGGATGTGATCTGCAAGAAATGTAGGTATACGATATTCAAGATGAATGTATATAATTTTAAAAAGTACAAAAAAAAAACAAAGCATAACCATTTGAGGAGGCAAATCAGCAATGATTGAGTATTTTCATTAGTTACTTGTCTGCAGTTGAGAGCTACTGAGTTCCTTCTCAGTCAGAATATGTGATAGATTTCTGGACCTACTTGGTGGGACTGGAGTTATCCTTTGTCTTTACAAGGGCATATGTATATATCCCTCACTTCTTTAATATATTTCCACTGGGTGGAATCAGAGTTCGTACTGCAGTGCTCTAGAAAGGGAAAATGTCACCAGCAACGCAGGCTGGTTCTTTCAGAGCAGTCTAGATTCGTTAGCCTGTGCTAGAAGCAGTGCTGGGGAGTTCTGATGGGCTGACAGGTCTCAGGAACATTGAGCTCGGCGTGTAAGAACCTACTTGAAGACTTCATACGTGCTAGTTCAAGAACAGTGGGATATATTCTTTCTTGATTAGAGCAAAGGAAAGAAGTACTTGTGAAGTCATCTCTGGGTGCCATTAAATTTAAAGCATTACTACAAATGTTCACGACTGAAGCTACTGTGATGCCTTGCTCTAGAAGGTGTCGAATAATGCTGTAATAATTCTATACAGAAGGCAATAAAACTGGTTGGAATATCCAAAATAAAACTATGGGACTATAGAGTGAATGGACACAGATGTCACTGATTCTTCAGGAAGAAGTTTTGTGGTGACAGACTGCTTCCTCCCTTGCCCTCCAAACAGCAGTGATGGTTTTAAATTCAGTATGGAGCAATGGGATCTAAACGCGAGGGCTTGCTTCAGCTTTCTTCTGCTTGTCATGAACATGAAGAGTTAGCTGGTATTTCTTTCTGAAGTCTGCTGCATGCCTTGGTCTTGAATTGCTGGTGTATCTTCAGATGCTGGGGTCTAGTTCTGTGTATGGTACATAGGCTGTTGAATCTTACCTGGAAAACAAATCAGTGAAAATCTTGTCCAGGGGAAAAAGTAATTCCTTGCTCTTCCCCTAACAGTTGTCCTCTGTATTGATGCATTGCTTGGGTGTCAGGGGTTTTTGTCTTTAACAGATGCAGCATTCAATCTGAGGGCTGTAATTTGGTCTTTGGCCATTTTGGCTGTGTAAGTTAACCCGCTGTTCTGCTGTGTCTCTGCAGTTTGTCACCTCTGTCCTTAGAACTTCTGTAGGTCTCTTTGCTCTTGTGTCACTGTCAGAACTGCACCCACGAACTCCAATAAGACTCATGTTGAAAAACAAAATTTGTTCTAAAATGTATGCTTTTTTATTGTTCTACAGGAGTCCTGTGGACCTTGGCGAGATGGAGACAGAATCCATAGGAAGCAATTCAACAGAATCTCAAACGAGCAGTCAAGATAATTACGTAAGAATGCCTCTCATTTGCATAAATTTGTTAATAATTTGTCCATGACTTGGAGTTATAACCAGAATTGAGAATCTCTCGTGTTCAGGCTCATCTGCTGTGTTTAGGGACTGAGCAATTTTTAAATTCAAGTGCTTTCCCAGCCATAACCAATGTCTGTCTGTAGTCTGAGTCCAGAGAGTTACAACTTAAGTGACAGAGTCATTTTCTTCTGCAGGCTTTGAATAATTAAGTATCTGTTCAAAGCATGTTACCTGGGAATTGTAATGTACAGAGAGTAATATCAAAACAGAATGTAATTGGAATAGTCTTGGCACAACTGTACTTCCTGAAGGCTCTTTATACCTAGAAAGCACTTAGCACAACTGAGCAGATGCCTTTTATAAAGATTCAGTAACATTTCTTACTGTTTTCTTCATGTTTCTCTCACAATGAATATAAATCTGTGTAATGTCTCAGTGTATGAATACACTGATGCTTAAAACCATGTACAAGAAATCTTAGTGGTTGGATGGGCAGAAGCCTTTATTTAAATCTCATCACTTTTGAGACTAGCCTTAAGGTTTTGTATGGCCTTTAAAAAAGGGTTTGTAAACCTCTTCTGTAGAGTGGCCTAAACTGCTGGGGTTAAATGAGTTATTGCATCAGTAAGGCTGTATGTAACTGCTGTTTTTTACCTGACTTTGTATTCCAGGATACCTGTTCTGGCACTCCCACCAAAGTTAGACACGTTGACTATCAAGCAGAAGGTGAATTTGACTTGGAAGCGTGTTTGAGTGAGCCACTTAAAGATTTCAATACTGTGAGTTAAATAGTCTTGTGCAGATTGTTTTAGATGAAGTTTCTTTTAAATTTGAGAGGTGACGTTGGTTCATAAGTTGGGTGTTTTTTGCCTGTCAGTAATGAGAAGGCTTAAGCAAAGTTGAAGTTCTTTAAGCTGTGGTTGGTCTGCCAATTCTCTTGACCGAACTTGTGTAAAAATAGAATGGTATGACTTCTTTTTAACTTTTAATTTATGTATATCAGATTTATTTTTTTTACAAAACTTTTCAATAGAAAAAATAGCTGAAGACAGTGCTATCCTCAAGTAGTTATAAATAGTTCAGCAAGATCTTACCTTTTATTTTTTCCCCCAATTGTCTTTAATTTCGGTCTTCGACCTGCAGATCAAGAACAGAGTAGGGAAATATTTTTCAGCAGATATGTATGTCATTTTGCTTTTCCATCTGTCTCTACTAGCTACCAAGATCTGTCTAGAAGTAATGCAGGTGTTAGCTGAAGCATACTGCTGATTAGTACTGGTATATTTAAGTTTAAAACTGCCTTACCTTTTAAAAAACAAAGAAAAAACCAGCAAACTACAGATTTTTATTTGCCAAAATGTTTTTGAAGCACTTGGAAAACAAGTACTCAATAAGATGGATGTCAATATGGAAAAACCGAGGCAGCAGTGACAGTGCTTTAAAAAGCAGTAGCCTGAATTTGGAACTTGTAAAAAGTTGTGTTAATACAGTCAAGAAAATAAAAATGTCTAGGGAAAATACTTGATTCTTTTTAATTTGTTGATTTTAAATGTAAAACTTGTAAATGATAACATTGTACAGACTTTCTGCTGAAAGCAGTGAATGTTTCTATTGCTTTTGTATGGGATGTTGCTGGAAAATAAATGGACGTGTGTTTATGACTCTTCAACTTCATTTCCTACTCCTGGTGTTCTGTGGATAACACAATGCAGAGGAAATACTCAAAGCCATATATCTGAGGCTGCTGCCAACAGCAGGCTAGGATAGTACATGGTATTTAGCATCTTCTGACTTTGAGGGAGACCTAGAAGCTATTTGCATGCAGGCCACCATGGTTCAGTTGTAATGGGTAAGCCTTCTGCAGTCTCCTTCAAAGCAATTGGGATTAGCAGGTGTCCATTTGCTGGCTACCGAGTTCTGTTCTCTAGAACTTCTGCTGGGAATGCCAGGTGGACGCTTCAAGCAGGACATCGCCAGTTTGATCCCTGGACTGGAATCTCTGGTTGTGTTTTAGCACTGGCAGGCTCAACGGGCACACAAATGGCTCAGCTCTCCAGTGAGTATCCTGGCCATAAGGAGTATTACTAGCTATCAAATTTGTCAGGCACCCTTAAAATAATGTAGCTTTTGCCTTGATCTGATGGGGAGATGTTCAAGAGGAAGCAGTGGTGTGAGGAATGAGGTGGTCTTAAGGTCAAGCCAACCTCTTCCGTGTCTAACTGGAGTCATTCATGCTTTTACTTAAGGCTTTTACGTGCTAACTAAAAGGCAAAGGCCTTTAAACCACGCTTCCCAGGTAGCACTGTAACTGTTCTGAGCATCAGGTTTTTTTTTTTGTTTTTTTTTTTAACTTGGATGATAGACCTGACAGACAATTGCATATGAAGCTACATGAGAACACAATTTCAAATCATGACTACTTACTCTATTAGATATTCTGTTTTCTAAATAGTTAATGCATCTAATTTGCATCAGCTGCTTAAAACTTCATGTAGTTCTGCCTCTGTGCCACTTAGCAGCTGGTGGCACTAAACTATTCTCTCCATGTTATCCAGAACATCATGCTGTATCTACACTTCCCATGAATATGGTAAAACTTGTTGAGGTTATACTCAGGCTGTTGAGGTTATTTAAAATAAAATTAAGCCCAGAGATGCTAATGGATGCATGTGATCTGATCTCCTGGGTAACGTGGGTCATAAAATATCACCTCAATCCTGTAGTGAATTTTAATTTTAAGCCTTATGTGGTGTAAGGGAAACACTAGGTCACAGCCTGAATCAGTGATTGAGCACCTGGTGAAGGGTGGTGGCTGGCCTAGGGAGCATAAGCAAATTGCTTGCACCTGTGCCCTCCTCATGTGACCAGAAGGGGTGGACCTAGGGACCAAGGGGAATGCATCTCTCTGGCGGGAACTGGCTGCTCCTTGGGGAAGCATCATCATCTTGGTGGGGGATCACTGTTATGTGAGTCCAAAACTTTTTGATACTTTTTGATACTCCTGTTTATGACCATTAAACTATCAAATACTTTACCTGGGATTGCTAGAAGTGGTACCTGAAGCAATCTAGCTCCTTCGTGCGCGTGGCATGTGGAGAACCAGGATGAGACAGCATTGGAGAGAAGAGATGCAATTGGACTCTAAGCACCACGCAGCTGCTCACTCACTCCCCCCAGTGGAAGAGGGGAGAGAATCAGAAAGGTAAAAGTGAGATTTGTGGGTTGAGATAAAGGCTGCTTAATAGATAAAGCAAAAGAAGTGTGCTAAAAGATCTGGGGATTGGGGCAAAACATCAGGAAGAACCATAGTGCCTATGCAGAGTAGGAATGTATGAGGCAAACACCTGAGACAACTGCTTTTCTGTTGTAATGAAATGCATAACAAATAGTTGTCCTTTGCCAAACATCTTGGGATGATTAAGTCTCTACAGAGTAACTTCTCAGTGGTTTGTCCAGCAGCTTAGATGGTTTGTTTCTTCTAACTTCCTTAAAAGCAAACCTTAGGTGCAGGTGTGTGCTGTTCAGTACCCATCCTCACTCATATTTGTTGGTAAACCATTTCAGCCTGGAGGGTTTGTTCAGCTGGATCACCTTCAGTGGCTGTTTGTGAAACAGGCTCAGGTTTTGAATTTGTTCTGAAACAGCTGGGCATCCGTAGGATTGCCTTTAATCCTGTGTCTCAAGTACTTAGAGAACTTAGTGTTTATGGATTGCTTCTAGCTTGGTGGTTAAAGAGAGCACCTGTAGGATGTTATTTCAAAGGTGCTGAACAGGAAAACTTTTTTTGCAATTGAATGAAGCCCTCTGGTGGTTAAATGTGGGATAATGTCATTCACTGAGGTTAATGTCTGCTTAATAGAATAAGTTACAGAAGAATGACATCCATATGTTTAATTGTGCATAGTGGCATGCGATGGAGTTTGCTTCAGATGGAGAATTGGCAAGTACTTCTGTCAAACATTAGGCTTAATAGGTGAAAGTCCTTTAAAAATAAAAACGAGCAGGTTGTTATGTGGGCGGCAAAACCTGTCAGCCCTGCTTCTCATGGATTGGTGCCTTCTGTTTTATGCTCCCCTTACTCCCTGCTCAGCAAGAGCCTCGTGTCCTCTTTCAGCATCCTCCATACCACGCCTGGCTAGCTGACAGTAGTCTGAGCTGTGGCCAATTTAAAGGTCCGTCTGCTTTGACTGGGTAGTGCTGTGTGCTGATAGGATGGTGAACACAGCATTTGAGAGCTCAGCTGCCCCAACTCTTCCTTGGCTTGTGCGTTAAGTGGGCCTCCCTTCGTTCCTTGCTGTTGTCACATGAAGCTGAAAGGAAGGTTTGTACCCTTTTGTTAAATACAGATGAAAACGGTGAAGCTACTTCGAAAATTAGAAGGGTTGGGACAGATGTTCTGAAAAAGACCTGACAATGCAATGATTTAAGCCTCTTTAAGGAAGCCAAGCTAAAACCAGCTTTGTTCCACGAATCCATTTTTAAGTCAAAATACCCATTCAAACGACATTTCCTTCGTGTGTGTATTTACTAAAGTTATTTTCAGGATTATCTGCTTTATGTTGCTAATGCACAGAAGATCCCTGGTATAAAGGCAAGATTTTTGCAATTTCATTTGAAGGTAGACCTATGTGGAAGTTTTTTAATCAAAACTGGATTGGTAAAAGAACCCTTTTGAGAGGAATTAGAACTTAGTGGAATTTTTCTTTCTCCTTCTGTATGGTTTCTCAAAGTGTGAGAAGATCGGTTAATACCTATTTGGGAATTCCTTTCTGAGTGCTTCAGTGCAGATAATTTTGTCAAAATATTGCATGAGTGGCAAAGAGGTTGAATCAGCCTTCTTAGGAAAGGGTCAGAATCCATTTTTGTTTTGAAGAACCCAACGTAGTTAGGAAGCAGGGTGTGTGACACATCAGTCAGGAGAGAAAGCAGTGTTGCAGGGCAGAATTTATTCAGTGCATTTAACTTTGCAGCATCCAGGTAGTACCTAAGGATAAAACACAGAATCAAGGTCTAGCATCTGTCACTTCTGCACCTGGCTGCATTTCTGGACTGTCACTGCTTGTTCTGTGAGATAGCCACTTACCTCCCTTGGGTTGTGTTTAAGCACAACAGGAAAATTTACCCCCGAGTGCTGATTCATGCGTACGTTTGATAAATAACTTTTAGTGGAACGTTAGAACTTCCTTCACAGGTTAAACTGGGGTTTGGCTCTCTGTGCTGGGAGCTTTCTTTCCAGTCAAGTTTCTATTGAGAAAGTTCCTGGGAGGTGCTGAGAGGGCTCTGATTATTAGCAAAAACAACGTTCCCTTTTGTGCTCTGTTAGAGAGGGGCTATTCCATTTCGTTTGAAAAATGCTTTGTTTTCAGAAATATGAGTGCAACATAGAGATGAAGATTTGTGTCTGTTCTTTCAAACAGCTTTCATGTGCCTGAATCAAAGTAACTTTGCAGTACTGCAGAGGGCAGTAAAAGTGCATGTTTAATTACGTGCGCACAAAAGAAATCTCAGAGTTACTTTACATTTGTTGTAAATGCCAGGAATCTAATTATACTCGCTGATTCTGACCTTAGGAGCAACCCATAGTTCCAATAAAATCCCTTCAAGTCTGTCATCTTTCACTGTTCTTTCCATTTCCAGTTTCACTTGATCTTAAGCCCATTATTAGAGGGAATGGAGGAGAACGGTAAATTAACAGCAGCCAGGGAAAAAATGGACTGGGGGGTCCCCCTGGCAGATAGCACCGGCCTGCTTGTATCTAAAATGCCTCGTGCTACACAGTGGAAATACTTGAAAATGTTTATTGAAATTGCTTTATAAAGATGCTTTTTTCTTATACAAAGTGTAAAGGAAACCTTTTTTCCTTAGGATTTGAGATTTCCGAAGGAAAACTCATTTTGGGATTTTGTCCCCAGTTAATTGTTTTCAGAACCTTCCTAAGCATTGAATCTGTTTTCTTTGACATACATAGCAGGGGAGTTGGAACAGGATGATCTCTAAGGTCTCTTCCAACCCAAACCATTCTATGATTCTCTGAATCTATGATTTGTTTAGACCGTGTTTGTCTCATCAACCTCATCAGTGCTCTAAAATCGTTGCCACATGAAATCAAACTGATACGCTGTAGGAGGAGAGTAGGATGTCAAATCAATGTGGGGAACTGGCAACTAAAAGAATATGTTGGTAAGGTCATCACGTGCAATGCACAGAGGAAAGAGTGCAAGAAAATAGTCAAAGTGTCAGTGTAATCTGGAGGCTGCTCATAGCTTGAGTAGTTGAACACTGTATGCAAGGATGTGGCAAAACTGAAATTAATAGATGTATAAGGAATAAAATGATGTTGTAGTGGTCCCTGTCCTTCAGCAGGAGGAGCATTCCTTTTCTGGAATGAGAAGGGAGGAGGAAGAACTTGAAGCTAGGCAACTTCCCTGGAAGCAGGTGCAAGCCTCAGTGTACAACAAGAGTTCCTGGAGCAATAAGAAAGAAAAGGCTGCCAAGAAAATGCACAGTACTGAGTAATAAGCAATGGACTGGAGATAGTAAATGCATCTGATATCAAGTCTACCAAACTGTCAGTTTACCAGAATAATTATAATTTTTCTCTGATATTTGACCATAAAATTCCTTCCCTTCATTCTCTCTTTTCAGATAGTGCCATTCAAACAAACTAAACTAGCAATAACAATCTTTTTGCTGGGCCAACCATGGCATGAAGTGTAAAGCATGGTTGTGAGGCTTCACGTGACTTTTAATCTATTTTTTGTGGCATTCTGGCCATTCTTCAGAATAAATATAAAGAGGCATTCTGAATTCTTCATATTTGCATCCCAATAGTAAATATCTTTAGTATTGGGATGAAAACATGTATATATATTGCAAATCTTAATCTGTGTTGGTGGAACAGTTGTATTCAAACAGGGCAAGCACTTCAGCTAGCCCATAAGGAAGGGTGGGGAGAGACTTCTTGTGATGGGAAGAATGTTTTTATATTGAACTGCTTTTGATGGGGAAAGTGAAGATGTCAGCCTGGGAAACAGGGATTCAGACCCTTGCTCTGCCTGGAGGCAGTTAAAGCAAAGACTGCCACATCCCTGCAGATTCTTATGTTCTTCATTTAGGGATGAGGATCTTCTCATGGTCAGAAATTACACCCAAAGGTGTAAAATTTACACCCTGTAAAAATGTCAGCAAAGTCATAGAATCATTAAGGTTGGAAAAGACCTCTAAGATCATCTAGTCCAACCGTCCACCTACGCCAATATTGCCCACTAACCCATGTCCCTTAGTACCACGCCTCGACATCTCTTGAACACAAGTTCCTGTTTTTACTTGAGTTGATAAATTAACTTGGGATATGGTAAGATATTCCCTCCAAAGAGTCCTGGACAAATCTAATGTGAACGTTCAAGCTATAGTTCTTGGAGGTGAGGTGGATTTGGGCAGGATGGAGCGAGGTACCCTGTATCGTCTCCCAGCACTCACAGAATCATGAGTAGAAGTTAGGCCCTTCGCTGGAACACAGCATAAAGATTTTTTTCATGTTAGTGCAGTTCTCTAAAATCTGTTTTTAAAAGTTATTAAAACTCAATGTGCGTTCCTAAGAACTCCGAGACCTGAAAATGGGACAACTTTCATCGAAGAATGCAGTTCTCTTGATTTGGCCTTGATGCATTCATAAGGAAAAACAAATGAATTTTGTAAAAATGCATTTCACAAATTAAAATGGGTATTGAAGGGGAGAAATTCTTGCTGGTAGAGCACATCTGGCTCTTACCAGCAAAATAGCCCCTCTCTTTGAACTTTGACTGTTGTAAATCAGCTAATAGTGCATTAAAGCTGAGAGCAGTGTTTTGCTTTCAGACTTATTGCTGAGAGTTCTACTTTTCACAAGGGGGTGTAGATGAAAAGGGGATGATCCCTTTAAGAGCCTGATAGGTTAAGTCAGGAAATTCATATCTCGCACACCAGGCAAAAATATGCTAGCAACTGCTGGGAAAATGACAACTGCAGTGTCTGATCGCTTGTCAAATCAATGAGGCTTTTCTCTCCTTTTGGTGAGAATTTATTTGCAGGGGTTGGTGAGCTGAGAAAATAAGATTCCTGACCTAATGGTCACCCCCATTGGTATCTCATTGTGGAAAATACTCTCTGCTGCAGTCCATTCAAGTGATTGGCAATGACAGCTTGGATGGATATTGTCAGTTGACAGGGCTTTGCACTCTTTCTGTTTTAAAAATGATGCGAAAGATCCCTTCCCTGGCGTGCGGTGCCACAAGTTGAGTTTATGAATGAATGGATGAATGCGTGCTTCTCCCCTGTCATCTGCAACAGCAACAAAAAAAAATATCCCAATCCCATCCCTGAGATGATATGCTAAGTGAATTCACACACACACGTTTAACGCTCAAGTGGTGCCTGAAGGCAAGCTGAGCGAGTCCTTCCCAACACCACCGCTGTATTTTTCTGTAGTCATTAGGAATTTCATGGAAAATGTAAAACTACCCATTTGATATGGAAAATCTCCATGAAAAATGTGAAATTCCAGCATTTCCAGCAAGGTTTTGCTGACAGCTCATGCATGGAGAATAGCCTGAAAGACATGCATGCAATTAAGGGATCCATATAGCTGGGCTGGAGAGAACAACGCAGGCAGTGGGGGATGTGGCCTTTGCTGGGGCCAGCTGGTGTCTGCTCCTGGGCTCTCCGAGGGCACCAGACCATTGAGAGAAGTGGGGTGAAAGGGGAAAAAAAAAGCACAGAAGCCTCAGAGAAAATGAACCAAGTCTATTGGAGAAAATCCTGAAGCTCCTAGGTAACACTTTCCCTCCCCCTTTCTGGGTGCTGTTCGATGCAGCTCGGAGGGTGACAGAAGTTGCTTGTTTTCGCAGACCTGAGAGGAATGATGGGCAGAGATATTGGGCGCCAGAAACAGAAGGGGACAGACTCTTTAGTAGGGTGTGTGGTGATAGGAAAAGGGGAAATAGTTTCAGACTAAAACAGAGGAGATTTAGGTTGGATGTAAGGAAAGAGTTTTTTTACAGTAAGAGAGGTGAAGCACTGGCACGGGTTGCGCAGAGAGGTGATGGAGGCCCCGTCCCTGGAGACACTCAAGGTCAGGCTGGACAGGGCTCTGAGCACCCTGATCGAGCTGTAGTGTCCCTGTGCACTGCAGGGGGTTGGACCAGCTGGCCTTTAAAGGTCCCTTCCAACCCAAACAGTTCTGTGATTCTAACACTGCCAGGGAGCCTGGCTGTGAGGATGAGAATGGTCTGGGAGGGAGGTGCTGTACATTTTACTCTGTCATCACGTCAGGCATCTCTCTCCAGTGCTTGTTAGTGGTGGCTGAGGAGATACTTTTGCTCTGTATCTGGGTTTCTTTGTGGCATCTCTGAATGGTTCAGCCCTGTCAGGAAAGGCTCAACTATTGTGTTCATTTTGGAAGAGTAACTTCTGCACATAAGCTTGAAAATCCCTCAGGTGTACTCTTGAATATGGAGGACGAAACCAAAAAGAAGAGTACAACACCTCTCCTGCCCTGCTCCCCCTCTCCCTGTTTCCATCTCAGTATAATACTGCCAGTAGTTGATTTCTGGCTTTGCTTTGTATGTAGGTGAATGTGTTTTGGTCAGGCACTGCAACAGGCTGCCCAAGGAGGTGGTGGAGTCACCATCCCTGGAGGTGTTCAAGGTATGCCTGGATGTGGTACTGAGGGACATGGTTTAGTGGGCAGTCTTGGTGGACAGTTGGACTGGATGATCTTGGAGGTCTTTTCCAACCTTTATGATTCTATGTTTATCCAAGAAACTGCAGTCCACTGTCACCAACCTGGCCCTGTAGCACTCTTGTATTTGTGCCCTTACTGACTTCACTCCTGTTATCAGGAAGGGGTTGAACAGCTGGAACGAGGGGCTGCCGGTTTGCTGAATGAGAATGGAACTCTGAAGGAAAGGGAGCTGCCCTGCAGCATGGTTGTTCTGAAGACATCCCCTAAAGTCCCTCACTGCCATTGTTCCTATTTGACAGGTAGGCCTGGGACATGGCAGCAGGGAGGCAGCTCTGTGCAGAAGTGTGGTGCGGGCGTGTTGAAGCCAGCAGGGATTCAGCACAGCACTGTGCACAGAATCACCCAGCCCCGAAGCAGTGTGGCTGTGTTATCCACCTATATGGCTCCGTGTTCTGATGCTGCTGGATTGCCCTTAGCTGGAGTATTTCTCCTCTGGAACTCCTTGCAGTCTATGGAGACTGTTATGAAGTGATGCACTCATCATGCACGACGTAAAGGGATGCACAGGCATGGAAAGCAATTGGGAAAGGACCATACCCTGACTCACCTTCCTCATCTGGGGGCTGTTGTACAGTTTTCTCCCAGAGCAGGAGGGGCTCATTCTTACTTTCTGCTTGTAGTGTTTAGGAACACCTGTTGTATGCAGGCAGTGAAGGTGGGAAGTAGATGAGGCCACAAGAAAGGGGGAAAATGAAGCATCAGTTGGTGTTGTGCATGAATGCAGAACAGAGGTCTGCTATGCAGTTGGGAGATGGCTTCAGCAGAGGCTGGAAACATGATTTCCACGCTGCTTCTGCTGCATATTTAATAAAGGTCAGTAAAGCCACGCAGCCTCTGGAATATCATAGCAAAATACTCTCAGATAGTTGCCCTCTCACAGCTGCATCATCAAAGGAATTGCATTTAAATGTTTTGTTTGGACTCTTCCCCCTTCTCCCTCCCTCCCCAAACCCGTGAGCACTCCCACGCACATGGAATATATAATCCATGCAGCGAGAGCAGAGGGGTCCTGTAGCGTGAGCTTTGCAATTGCAAAGAATGAAGGTAAGGAGCTTTCGCTGTACTCCAAGTCACTTCCATTGCAATCCGAACAAAACTGTTTACTCATTGACTTAAGCAACTTTTTGCAGAAAGGCTCGGGCATCCTGCGAAGCAGCGGCACTTTGTTTGTAGAGCTCTGTTTGCTTTACAAGGCTGCCTGCAGCACAGGGAAAATGGAAGCAGAGGGGACCCTTTGTAAGACCTTATTGGCTAAGGCTGCAGTTCAGCGTTTATCCCTGTTCTGCTTTTTTCAGAGTCATTTACTTCCACCCCGTCTGCGTTTCAGCTGCGTCATTTGTGTCCTTTTAAAAAGGGAATCTTGTGTGGCCTGGGAATGGCAACCAGCAGTGTGAGAACGTACAGAAGGGAGCACTTTGCAACATTAGGGCAGAAATTACAAGACGTGTCAGATATTACAGGTAAAGAAGAATTGTACACAATGCATGACAGCTATTGAAGGAGAAGTTGCTGACTGCTGGAGAGGGCCTTGGGAAGGAAAGCACATCCAGACCCATGGCCCCTTCCCCTTTGACAGCAGCTGCCCAATAAATGTGTTTCCTTGTGTTGCAGCTAGTTTGCAAGTGTGTGGCATGTCTGCTAGGTTAGCATATTGCCTAGCAGGGTGTGGCATGCACGCCTTGGTCACATTCCTCACGCTTTGGAACCGGTGATCATTTTTTTGATCGCTGTGGTTAAGTGTAGAATTGGCTCAAATTGTAGGTATTGTCCAGGATTGGAGTGTATTCCTGTACAAAACCCTTTATTGAGAGTAAGGTGGTGGCTTATATGAGTCAGCTGGGCCGTTATCCGGGGCTGGCTGTGGATTAGTGCTTTTTATCAGCTGAGTGTTTCATGTTGATAAACAACTTGGTGCTCGTTTGTATTTTCCTCACTTTCCCTGTGGAAGACAAGCCAGCTTCAAAAGGCAAAGTTCATTATTCCTAAAGAAAAATACAGCTCCGTAGTTCTATAATATTAATATTGCTTAAATACCTGATTTCTCTTCCTGTGGAAAAGGCCGAATGTTACCAGGCAGGGCCAAACAATGAGAACAGACATGCCTTCCCTTCATTGTTTACACATGCCTGACTGGAAAAGCTCCACACAAGGCTAGGCTGAAGTAAAGGTTCTTTCACTCTGTAGACAAAAATAATTGTTCTCAGATAAAGTCTCTCCTATCCTGGGACAGAGCCTAGATTCTTCTGTAAAAAAGGCGGTTTTGCCGTGGCTGCAATGGCAACAGCCACAAATAGACCCATCCAGAACCAGTTGCACCAGCCAAGCCCTCTTGCCTTGATTAGTGGGCAGAATGTGGGTGAAATGATAAGGAGCGCATGGCAAATTGAAAATAAAAGTGATGCATTGTTCTCTCGTTCAGAGACTTCACTTTCTGCACATGTGCCCTTCGCGCCGTCGTCTTTTCAGGGGAAAAATATTCCCTTAAAATGCCGGAGGTCACTCGACCATGGTGAATGTACTTGAATCTTCAGATTTATGATCGCAATCCTGTTATCTGCAGTGTCAGGATGATTATCCCAGCGGTCCTATGGGATCAGCCTCAAAATTGCTGGACAAGAAAATTATTTGTCAGGAATTACAGCAAGAGGATGATTTGTTCTGAGTTTGAAACAGACACAGTTATTTGCAGCTGCTCTGGCTGTTCCCCCCCTTTTTCCCATGCTGTCCAAACAAGATGAGATGCAGGTTCTTGTTTCTTCTGTCAGCATTGTGGGCTGTTGATATTCTCACTTGTTTTCTTTATCTCACAGCTGTGAAAGTGCAGTAACTACACCATATGTTAAATATGATTGAAATATATTTTATCTTCTGTACCCAAGGAGTTACTTGTGTTTGGGTGGGTGTATTTAATGGAGCAAACGTAAAGTCCTGAGAGGCCAGTTATGTGTGGAAATCGGAAGAAAAGTTTCTCTTCACCTTCAAAAGCTTACTGCTGCCCGAGTTCTAATCTCTTTAACAAAACAAAAGAGAAGCCCGGTAACAACTCTGCTACCAGTTTCAGTATAATTTCTTAAAGCTCCTGTCAACTCACTGCGACACTTTACAACAAATAGAGACTGTCCTTCAGTGCAGCGAAGAAGGATAAATTGTGACATTTCTCTGGCAGTAGAAGGATCGTTTTTACACTTCTAGAAATAATTTCATTAAAAGATTTCTTCTCTAAGTACCCTCTCCCCTCAGCTATGTCTGGACATCTTACTTAGAAAACAAATTCAGCACTTGTATAAATTGGAATGGGTTGCTAGATCTGGACTTCGGTGACTGAAAAATATATATAAATACTTTGCAGATAACTTGCCTGATATAAGATCTGTTGCAGTAAATGGAATCCTCTGTCTGACTGTGGATGGCTCCCACATTAGGTGTTTGGGAAGATCACAAGGCACAGCCTGTGACAGATAAGTAACTCAAGTTGTGTTACCTCAGCTTGTCTGCCTCTGTCCAATTTCTCATTTCTCATCTTACAGCCATGTGTTCTTTGCACGTCGCTTCTCTTGTGGACTTGCTGAATATGTTTTTTGAACACAGAGCCTTCAGTGGGCACCCAGCTGGCTCATCTGGGTGGCCTGATGTGAATTCTTGCATCTACAGTAGTGTTTTGATTGTCTGTGGCATCTTCCATGAACAGCTAGAGGCAAGATGAGGGTGTTCGTGAGGCTTTTCCCAGCAGTTATCAAAAGACTTTTAGGAAGCTGTATTGGGAACTCATTCCTTCATCCTTTGCAGTTGTGTTGCCACAGAAATGCTGCAGAGCTGACACTGCACAACCGCTTAGGACTTGTTGTGATTAAGGTCACAGCAAGTTGAAAATTGTTGATAAAAGTCACAACCCAACCATTTAAAACCTGTTAGTTGCTCATGCATTCTTACACTTCATTGATACTTGCAATCTGTCTCTAATTTATAAGCACATCTGTTTTGTGGAGTGGGATGGAAGAATTGAGTCAAATTCAACAGCTGAAACGAGTTCTAGTTAATGCTGAGCATCGTGTAAGACTGGAAGAGGCCTCAGTCCACCACTGACACGGAACACAGGCTATCCTACTGGAAGACATGGGAAGCACCTTACCCTTTGGGAGTTGTACTGAGACCACCAACCCACTTAGCATGCACCAAACAAGATGACATTGCGCGTAAATCTGCAGCCTGTTTATTAACCCATTTCTAGTGCTTTGCCCTTTGGAATCTCTGTTCTTTGCTTTCCAGAGGCATGATTTAGGTTATTACAAATGCAGCAGTTCAGCAGTATTGTCTGCAATGTTGCAGTGATTTAATATCCATTTGTGATGCACAAATGGAAATGCACAAATTGTGAGCTGGTGCAAGTCACCTTCACAGCTTGTGATAGGTCAGCTTCCCCTATCCTGACCTAATGAGGAAGTATTAAATGGTACTCAAACCAACCGTGTGCCCGGAGGAATTGCATCCGGCCTCTGCTGCTCCAGCTTGTGTGAGAAGTTTTCAGACCAAGTTTTGCTTGGAGAGTGATGCTGCTTTGTTAATGGCAAGTGATCTAGGGGCTGTTGTACCAAGATCCTGGTCCCTCTAAGGGGGGAAATACTTAAAAGATAGATGAAGTTACGTACCAGGGTATGAGCTGTTTAACTGCTGCCAAAAAGAAAGACCCTATTTGCTTCTACTCTTTCTGCTCTCCTTTTATCTCCAGCCAGCCACATGGTCCTCGTACTTTGTGCTGTCTCTTGTAGTTGTCAGACCCCTCTGTAAGCCAAACTGACTGCTAGATCAGTCAGTCAATTCAGCTCAGCAAAGGTCACAAAAGGAGCCAGAGACAGTGCCAGAACAGAAAGGGACGAAAAAACTAACATCTAAACCAAAGATCTTCAGATAGGGGGGAGCTGTGCCTGAAGGCAGAAGTTCTTACGGCAAGAGCAAATTTAACAGCTTGTCATGGTGAGGGAAAAGCCTGCTTTTCTTCCTTCTGCTTCCAGCTGTGCTTTCCCTTCCTCTCCCTTGGGCCAGCTCTGGCACATGTTGAATCAACTGGTTAAGCAGGCAGAAACCCACACAGGGAATAAAAGAAAGTTTGCATCTCAAAGGGATCCGAATTAGCAAAGGGTCAGTGAGGGAGGGGTGCTGAGAACAGGGGAGGTTGCATCCTTGGTCACCCATTGGCACTGGGTGTGCATTTTGCCACTGCATAACACAGCCTGAGTGAAACCCACAGGGGATGCATCATTGCTTGCCTCTGACCAAAGCTGTAAGGAACTGGTTAAGAACATGAAAATAGTACGTAGCCAGTAGCTGCTGTTGGATGCTAGAAAAAAGGTAAGAACAGACACACGTTCCGAGATTTCTCTGGTGCGCTATCCAGGTATCTGTGGCTTAAAGGCTTCCTGAGCTAGAGATTATGCTTTTGTGTTTCACGGCACTTGGCATACCTTCTTCCTGCAAATTTATTTAATCATGACTTTGAATCCATGAAAACTTTGCCATGATAATTTGAGATCCGTGGATGAAAAGAACCACAGTACTGTAAAAACATCTAGCAGAAAACGCCAAGATTTCTCCAGTACAATGGAAATCTCCTGTAAATAGAAGTTTCAAATGTTCTCCCTAAATTTATGTGTCTTGAAACATAACCAAAAGTGAAAATATTCAATTACTGGTAAAACCTGTATACCTTTTGCAAAACCATCCCTCCTTTTTTCTTTTTCCCCGTAAATACTGAGAGCCTTGTTTTACATACACCACCCCTACAGGTGCTGAAGGCTTCTGCCCACATTAACATCGAGTCTTTCCACTCCTGCCTCGAACACTCACAGTGATGGAAGTGTAGGACTCACATCTGCTGTCAGAGTTCCTGCACCATGGTGCAGTGCCGTTCAGAACATCTCACTGATGTAGCTCTGAAGTGCCAGGACCAGCCGGCAGCTGCCTGCGCCCAGACTCCCAGTGCTTACCAACACAGGGGAAAGCCAACTGATATTATCAACATCAGGAAACATTTTTGCAAACTTCCCTAGCCTAGACAGGGCCCCTGGAGTCAAGACATCTCGGTGGGGCCTGCTCAGCAGGTAGGTGGCTGCCAAGGAATATTCACTGCAGGCTTCCGCTTTCCCACTTGCACATTCCAGATGGAAAACCTTTGGTGTTACTTTATGGAATTGTACAGTAGTGATTGGCACCGTTTTGCAGACACTCAGGTCTCCTAAATTTCTACTTCAATTTTCTGGATGACCGAACACTTGAGTAATATCTCCTCACTCAAATGACAAGTAGCCTCAACATTAGACCAAGCTGCTTAGGGCTTTGCCTGGTTTAGTTTTGATTTTTCAACTGTCTGGCCCTGTGATTAACCACCATTACCATGAAGTAATTTTTCTTACTATTTTTTGGAATTTCATAGATGCAGCCTGGATCTGTTGTCTCTCATCCTTTCACTGTGCACCTGTGAGAACAGTCTGGCTTCATGTTTTCTATAATCCTCATTAGGCATTGGCAATAAGTGATGTGGTCCTTTTCTGCATGCAGGTTTGGGCACCGCAATATAAGGACATAAAACTATCAGAGAGCATCCAAAGGAGGGCTATGAAGATGGGGAAGAGTCTGGAGGGCAAGAGGTGTGAGGAGCGGCTGAGGCCCCTTGGTTTGCTCAGCGCAGAGCAGAGGAGGCTGAGGGGAGGCCTCATGGCGGCCTACAGCTCCTCACAGGGAGCGGAGGGGCAGCGCTGAGCTCTGCTCTCTGGGGACAGCGACAGGGCCCGAGGGAACGGCATGGAGCTGTGTCAGGGGAGGGTCAGGTGGGGGCTAGGAACAGGTTCTGCCCCAGAGGTGGTGGGCATGGAACAGGCTGCCCAGGGCAGTGGGCACAGCCCCACACTGTCGGAGCTCAGGGAGCGTTTGGGCACCGCTCTCAGCCATAGGGTTTGGATTTTGGGTGGGCCTGTGTGGAACCAGGGGCTGAACTCAATGATGCTTGTGGGTCCTTTCCAACTCAGGATATTCTATGATTCTCTAATTTTCAACCACTGAAAAGAGAGCGGCACTGCCAAGTAGAAATGCTCCCATCCCTCCCTTCGTTCCTTTTGGGATAGTTTTCATTGAACAGTGACTTTGTTTGGGGCTTTGGGGTGACATTCTTTGCCCTTCTTTCCTTTTTTTTTGGTTCCCACTGATACCAATTTTTTCACTTGAGCTATGCTCTAGCTGGCTTCCTATTTAGCCCCCGTTACCACAGTATGGAAATACCGTGATGACTTTATTAACACCAGCAGGGCCAGTGGCCGTGAAGCAAAGGCCTGGACCAGAGCCCCTGGATTGGGTAAGAAGTATGAGAACTCAACAACGCACATCAATGCAAGAGATGTGCTCGTGGCAGTCGTGTGCATGTTGAAAGTTCCCGGCCATTTTTCATGCATCCAGAGCTCTGATGAATGGCAGAGCTTGAGGCCAGAATCTGGAGTGACAGATCAGCCCTGGAGAACCTCTCTGGTGTGCCAAAAGAAGCTTCCACTTCCCATTTGCTTCCTGCAGGGAAGGCTATTGCGCATCCAGCAGCGCTTTGCTGACTTTCCAGCCCACCTCCTGCAAACCCAAAATTATCCGAATGCCTCAAAGAATCCTCTATAAAGCCCTAAAATAGAGACAGATTCTGCAAGAAAGGAAAGCAAAGTCCTGCACCAGAGACAGCTGGGTTGGAGGGGAACGCATTCATTTCAAGTAGTAACTTGGTCCCTGCAGGCCGGTGAGAAGCAGAGCTCTGCTGAATGAGAACTCCGTGACGTGATTTGCATTCCTCTTTTCCATGTGTTCAGTAAAACCAGAGCAAACCTGTCCACGGGCGCTCCTTGCTTTGCTTTAGTTTCTCACCAGATTAAAGTAAACCGATAGGAGTCTGGTTTTAATGCACTGCAGGATCGTCCATTCCTCCGCTTTGCTCCGGGGTTTGTGTTAGTTTAATGAATTGGTTTAAGTGAACAACAGAGTTGAATTGGTGCAACTCTTTCATGTAGATGAGGCCTGAGGCTACTAGATAAACCCAAGATGAGGTGAGAGGACCTTCAAGTTCTTCACAGCCCATTGGAAACCCATAAGAATGAATTGAGATCTATTTTTGACTTACTTTGTAAAGGAAGCCGTAAAATGGCTGGAACAACTCTAAGCAGGACAATGAGGCCAGGGAGCGGTGGGAAGGAACGCCAGGAGGTTGTGAGTGTAATTTCTGGAGCTCGTACCTGGGAGTGCCTCGCCCTGAAGCCAGTGAGCTGCACATGTGCAGCACATGAGTGGGAGAAGGGAGGAAGTACAGGGAAGGCTGCAGGGCTAAATCCTCAGCCCATTTAAAGTCAGTGGCAGAGCTCCACAAAGATTGGCCTTTGGCCCTGAATTCATTTGTTCCAAGGGTTGGCTTGTGCAATTGTTAATCTGCTGATGAGCAATAATTGCTACAGGAAGAGAAAACCAAAGCGGAGACAAAAGCTGTGGAATCTGCCTTGACCCTGCCTGGGCTCAGCACTTCACTTTGTGGCTTCGCTGGGTGCGTTGCTGGAGGGCAGCATCCTTCTCTTGCCAATGCCACATCAAAGTGCAACGTGTGGTGCAAGCTCCTGGCAGCCAGCAAGAGCCAGAGCTGCCTGTGAAATGAGCAGCAGTACTGCAGCTGGACAAAGGCCCAAGGCTCACCTTCTTTTTGGAGATGTTTGGAGAAATGCAAAATCTGATCAGCCATGCAGACAGATTTCAGAAACTTGTACTGTACAGAGAAAATGGATGTGACAGTCATACGTGGGTTATACATTCCAGTGCTTCCCCAAGAAGGCAGTTATCATCAGCCCCAATTACAGGTGGGGAAACTGCAGTGTAGAAGAGAGATGGCTTGCCCAGTGTCACACAGGAGGTTAGAGGCATAGCAGGGACTCCTTCCCGTGCTTAAGCTCTGCCTTGTACTTTATAGGACAAATCTGACCTTCTACTTTGGACGATAAGTAAATACTTCACTAATACAAATGCTTTATTTAATATCACAATATATATAAAAAAGTATTTTGACTTGCACCACAGATATTTTTTCCCTGCCAGGTGTAAACTGTGTGGCTCTGGCATGCCTGGAGCGTTGGTTTTTCTCCTTGCCATTAATGTTGCAATGGGGCATTTGCAATGATTCTTCCTAACACATCTGTTTTCAGGAATCTGATAATCAGGGAAGCATTTCAGATAATGTTTAAAGACAGTGGAGGAAACTGAAGAATAAGCATCAGTTGTCTTAGCCCTGTTAAATAATATCAGGATATAGGGATTTTTTTTAGAATTCTTTTGAGCAATAGTCAGTACTGCAATTGAAACTCTTTTTATAAAAAGGGAAATCAAGCAAGGCTTGTTATGAACGCTCTGGGGAGGTTAATACTGTCTCGTTTTGCTGCTCTCAGTGGCCTATATCCTTACTTTAAAGGAGATATAAATCTCATGTTTGTAAATGAACCAACATCTCCTGCGGTTGAGTTACGCTGATCATCCTTGGTTGTTGCTCTGAAGGACGTGATGTGTGCAGCTGTTACAGAGTGATCCAAAGACAAATCCAGTGTGGCTCTTCAGGCTGCAACTCAGTGGCCATGCCAAGGTGTGGCAGTGTCTGGCACTGCTGTGGCTGCCTGTGGGTCCACACACAGGAGATGCTATCTCCTTCCAACCTCCTGGGCAAACCCATCAACAAATAATGTATCATTTAGCACTAAGACAAGGCTTGAAAGACAGGCATTTTGCTCTCCAGAGAAAATTTCCCCAGTTTTATTGGCAAATAATAGTAGTTTTTTTCCATCGGGGTCAAAACACTCAAAACCTCCTGAAGTCTCCGTTGTTCAACATAAGGCCATGCTTCCTTTCCTGTTACGTCTCCTGAGCTCATCATCAGTCATCCAAGAAACTGCTGAAGCCATCAGTCTTCTGGCTGACCTATCCACACTGCAGGCACTTTCTTTTTCTTTGTCTCGTGTAACATGAATTAAAACTGAAATAGAACACAATTAAGGCATTTGAAAAAATTATTCCAAAGACCAATTGTTGCAGAAACGTCCCTTCCTCTGTTCAGCCCAGAGATCTTGATGACTTGGATTTAACTGCCTTTCTGCAGCACCTTCTGACCATGATCCACAATGCCCTGTAAGGGTGTTTATTTCAGAGCTGATTCTTCCTTTCTGAGTTAAAAACAGAACTGGAGGGCAGTGAGTAAAGTTTCCTACAGACTTTTAAGTTTCCCTGAACCCAACCAGCTGGTGGGGAAGGGGCTTTGCCTGCTTCGGGCCGGATCAGAATGCTTGTTCTGATCAGAGCACAACATATATGTAGTCATATATTTGTCCATGTGCCTGGAGGATATGAAGTCTGAATTAAATAATTACAATTAATCACAGACTGGTAGTGGTGGGGGCTACCCCAACAGTAACGTACCAAGATACATGCCAAAGGATGAGAGGCAATGGCCTTCAGTTGTGCCAGGGGAGGTTCAGGTTGGATATTAGGAAAAATTTATTCTCAAAGAGTGGTAATGCCCTGGCACAGGCTGCCCAGGGAGGTGGTGGAGTCACCGTCGCTGGAGGTGTTCAAGAAAAGGGGATATGTGGCACTGAGGGATGTGGTTTAGTGGGCATGGTGGTGACGGTTGGACTAGATGATCGTTGTGGTCTTTTCCAACATTAATGATGCTATGATTCTATGAATCTCTTGTTGTCTCTTAAAGAAAATAAGGTATCTTCCTCTCAAGGGTTCAATGAAATCCCACAGCCTGTGTTGCTCAGGAGGTGAAGCCAGGTGCTTTCTGTAGCCCAAGGTCTCTGAGAGGCAGTGGAAGTCTTAAATGCAAGGTCTTCTTGCATTTCATCCCCGTAGGAATAAGTTATACCATTATTTTACACCTCACATTTTTTTCCTTTCCATAATAACATTTATATTGCATAAATTTCATGGGGAAAATAGATGGAGCTGTGCACAAAGACCCAAGAATTCAGTGTTAAATCAGGTTATTTCTTTCTTTTGGGGTGCTGAATTCAACAGTCCAGTTTTCAAGAGGTGTCACTGAGCCTCCCAGGCAGTGTCTCCTGCAGAGCAGAGAGAGACAGAAGCCCCATAACGTTATTTTTTGGTACCTCTATCTTGCTTCTCAGCAGGCTTTGGGCATAGCCCTGGGCCCCCCCAATGTTTTTCAGAAAGCACAACCTCTCTGGCACTGATTCTATGTCTTCTCCCCAGCACACAGTCACGTCTCATCCATTCCTGCTGACTGTTTCCAATCCTGTTGCCCAAAGTTGCTGACTCCATGACACAAATAGCAGCCAGGCTGTCATTATCATGGGTCAGTTCATGGTAATCAGTGCTGCTTCTCCTGGATGAGCTTACGAAATTGTCCCATGCCCCCTCTAACTCTACCAGCTTGCTGGGCTTCCCTGCTGATGACCTTGTCCCTTCCTCCCTCTGCTCCAGGCAGAGTTCACATCTGGAGCTGGGTTGGGAAGAGCCCACAGGCTCCAGGCCAGACAAGTAAGCAGGCTGTCCCTTATGGGCTTCCCATTTTCTTCAAACAATATCCCATCTCATTTTTGCAGCAAATAGCCAATTACTTTCAGTCTCTAATGGGATTCCTCGTCCAGCTTTTATTTCCAAACTGGAACGAAAACATCAGCATTACTCTAATTTGCACCAATAATCTTAGAAAGCAACAAAAATACTGAGCAGAATGGCTGCAGCTGTTTTTTCAAAGTGCTCTCAGAATTCAGTTTTCTTGGATTAACCACCCTTGTTCTCTCTCACTCTCATTTCAGGCATTGAAACATAGCTAAAATATTACTAATGAAATAAAAAAAATGTAATTAATCACTACTTATTAGATCCACAACCTTCTGGTTTGCTCAGAAGAGATCTGCTGACTAAAGCAAAAGAACCTTCATAGTGTGTACCACACAGATTGGCAATTAATACTGTACAACTCTGTAGAAGCATATGTGAGTTCTGAAAGGTAAGTTTTTACCTATGAATTACTTAGTCTTTCTTTTTTTCTTTTTCTTTTTTCTTTAAATTTCTTGTGGATATTATACGCAGAGTGACTATTTAATAGACTAAGAGAATAAGAGGAGCACTGAGTGAGGCTTTGACACCTCACCTATGAGTCACTGGACTCGGTCCAGCCCACAGGACTGAAGTGGTTGATGACCACTTGAAAATATCGAATAACCTCATCTCTTATGATTTGCAGCAGGGATCACACATCGCCTCACAGAGCAGGGATCTAACTCTGGCATTTTTGCCTGCTTCCAGTAAAGCTTGGTGGTTTCAGTCCAGTTTGTGAGCAAAAAGCCCAGGTGCTGAGAGCCAGTTCTGTTCTTAGGACCAGCTACCTGGGAACAGGGCACAGGAACATGAAAACTGAGTGAAGTTTCACAGACTCTGCCTTCAGAAGCCGTTTTGCCATTGCCAGCTCCATTCTCTCTTTGGGATGCAGCCCTAAGGGAGGTGGAAGTCTTGACCGCCCATATCCAGCTTAGCACTGAGGCTTCTCAGCTGCTCCATGATGCAGATGTGCTTAGAGCTGTGCTTTCAGGAAATGCTGAATGTTCCCATCCCAGAGCGGTCCCATGATGAGGATAAGGTTGGTTTGTGATCTCAGCTGCAGGCACGATCTGGGAGAGGAACAGGGCAGGCTGGGGAGTAGATAGGGTTGTGGCTTGGGTGAGTTCCCTGGACCAGAGCATTGCCTCTGGCGGGGTGAGGAAGGAATGAAGGTTTCCTTCCTGCACGAACCTAGCAATAATGAAGCCAGAGGTGTGCTTAGCTTCCATTTGTTGTCCAACATGTTGTTTCCTTCTTTGTGCACCACTTTCAAACCTTAACCAATTCATCACAGGGTCATCTGCCTCTCTTTGCAGTCACATATTTCACTGGACAGCACTGCTTCCACTCAAATGACAACTCTGCAATAGCTGAAAAATGCATAGCAAAATGTCAGAACCTATAGCTCTGGTGGTATCCTGCTTTGCATTGAAGTTTGAGTGTTTATGGGCTTTTATTCCTCTGCACACTTTATGTTTCCTTACTTAGTTACAGCTGAGGGGCAAAATCAATGCCATTTCCAAACCCATGCAATGGAATAGAGAGAGAGAAAGATCCATCTCTGGATGGATGAATATCCTTCTTCACACAGTAAATATATCAGGGTACAAATGAATCTGTCAGTTAGTAACAAAACTATAAAATATTTTTCTTTATGTTTTCATTCATCCTAGACAATTTTCTGGCATTAGTCGTTCCCTGTTGTCTTCTAACCTTCCTCTTCCTACTGCCTAACCACATGGAAGAGACCAAATCTTCCATGATGTTTTTCAGTGCTTCAGAGTCAGGGTTAATTAAACTCATGGGAGGACATAAGAATCTGCCCCTGGTAAGTCCCAGGAGGTAGAAATGTTTGTTTTCGTAGTGACATCTATGTTGCTAAATAGAACAGGAGCAGGTATTGTTTTCTGGCATGAAGGAAGGTGGCATAGCCTGTCTCCTTATAGGCTATATGGCACCGTAGTCCTCTCTAAATGCACTTGGTGGCCTTGTAGGCCTAAGACATTCTTCTTCGAGGTTCAAAGTGTCCAAAGCAAAACAACATGGAGGTGATGCTTTAGGAGTGGCTGCTACCCCTCAGGTTACACCAACCATCCCCTGGGAGGGTACTGCTGGGCACAGGCCACAGCTATCATAGAATCATAGAATGGTTGAGTTGGAAGGGACCTCCAAGCCCATGTCCCAATCCCCTGCCATGGGCTGGTTACCCCCCACCTGCTCAGGCTGCCAGGGCCCCATCCAATCTGGCCTTGAGCACCTCCAGGGATGGGGCACCCACAGCTCTCTGGGCAGCTTGCTGTTGAGCTCAGTGGTGTTTGCATTCAGAGGTCATACAATCACAGAATCTATGACTCTAGGACCCTTGCAGAGTGCTGAGCAGCACGTCAGCAGCAGAGCAGCCCCGGTAGCTGCCCTCTGGAGAACTGAAAGGTCCTCTCCCAAACAGACTTCTGAATTCCCCTCTTAACTGGCATCAGAGCATGCTGAAGCTAGGTCCCAAATCCAACAGACCCAACATATCTTCTATCTTCCTTACATATATTTTTATATCCTTCATGTGGGCTGACGCATCGGTTATTTTCTGTGTTGTGGCTTTAGGTTTTCATTTTTTTTTTTTAGTTTTTCATCACACGTAACATTTTTGTTAGTGCCACAGAATGACCCAGAGCGTGGAAACTGAACCACAGAATGATCCAGAGCATGGAAACTGCTTGTGTTGGGTATTATGGCATTTCTGTGGTCAGCTGGTGCTGAGAGGAAGGTTTGAGGGGGTTAGATATTGCTAAATTGCTCTGGGAATGGCAGTTCTGAGGACTGGGTCTCAAGAAATTATGGTAAAGCATTCTGCTGTGCAAGGGAAGAAGAAGGGAGGGGATGGGAAAAGTGAGATAAGGTTTGTCATTTAAACCCAAACACAGAATAGCCTCACCTTATATCTTTAAATCTGCATCAATTATAATGCCTTGTTCACTTGCAAATTTCACTTTAAGATAAAGGATCGTGCCTGGTTTGTTTGCCATTCCTACCGCCAAAGACAAGCTTCACTTACTCCCCTTTTATTCTCAATGACTAAGACTGAAAGAGCTAAATTACATTTCCTCCCCCTATGGAAACCTGATGAACCAGTGCGAACCTGCACCTGAGAACCCCCGGGAACGCCGAGGATTTGGCCACACAGATTGGACAGTTGGATGCTTAATTGCGTTCTGGGCACAAAGCCTGCCGGAGTGCGTGCCTTTTATTAAACACGTGGGAGGCCAGCACAGAAATGAGACCCCACAAAGGTGCCAGGAGGAGGAAAGTGGTGCAAAGGCTTTGTGGTGTCTGTGCTGTGCTGGAGGGAATACGGCTCCCTGAGCCAGAAGTCCGCTGGAAAGCGAACCCTGCACATCAGCCTGGGACTCCTGAGCCAGATATAGAGATTTGCTCCGGGTGCTGGTAGAGAGCTGCGGGGTTATGGTGCTGAGAGCAGGGCTGGTGCCAGCAGCACGGTGACAGGGGAAAGAGGCCGTGAGGGCGGTGTGCGGGGACACGACACCCACAAAGCGGGCACCTGGCTGCAGGGCTTCAGCCAGAGGTTGGGGTGAAGCAGGATTTTTGGCAGGGAGATGGTGCAGAATGAGGACAAACTGATGTAATGAGTGTGGAAGGGAGAACTCTCCTTGGGTAAAGGGGTCGTGATTTTTCAGTTTGCTGTAAGACTAAGCTGGAGGCAAGACATCGCTCCAGGTCTGTGTTGGAGCTTTCCCAAGCTTTGTAGAGTGGATGGCTCTTTGCTGCTGCATGCATCTTTGCATGTGATGATGAGATCTGGGCTGCTTGGGCCTTGTGTGCAGAGGAACTCAGCTCCCTTGTAAGGAAAGTGGCCCCTTACCCCCCTGCATGAAGACTGTTGGTTACTGCGCAAAGATGCACGGTGGTGCTGGCACGCAGCGTGGATCAGGCATGAGAAAGCACAGTGAGCCACAAACACAACATTTTAGCATTTTGGGTCTCAGGAGCTTTTCAGTGCTGTTTTGTAGTTGCATTTTGTAGCGGCAGAGCAGCTGGAGCACAATGAGCGCGTACAGCGAGCGTCCAACGTATCTCATGGTGTTCACTTGGGATTTGTAACTCAGGTCTGTCCTCGGACTCTAAATCAGAACGTGAGTGAAATGCATTGAATGATCCCATTAATATAAATAGGGCTGAAGTTTAAAGCGGGGCTGTGTGAAAGGACTTTTGATACACTGGCTACTGTCGCCCACGAGTCAGCAGGTGGCACGCCAGAACAATCAGAAACCACCAAACCTTCGCTGCGTCCCGCCTGCAGCCCCAGACCTGAGCCTGGAGGGGAATGAGCATGAAACCCGCCTGTTCAAAACGCATGGGAATGCACAATGAGCACTTGCCAATTAGGGCCGTGCCTATTGTCTGCTAAAGGTCAAGTGTTGGCCTTGCTGAAATCTTTCAACGCTGGCTCCAGCGATGGGAATTTAATGTATTTTATACAGCTGAAAACTTGCTTGGCCCTGCGTAGGGCACTGCCTTTCCTTTTCCCTGAATCCTACGGGTGTGCTGCAAAGCCTCAAGCGGGGAGGAACCTGGTGTTCTGGGGTTTGGATCTGCTACCACTGCCCCGTGGGTACAACAGAAAAAGGGAGATGTTGGCAGGGAGGTAGAGGAGGAGGTGATTTGGCACCTTGGGGAAGTGGAGGGTGTTTGGGACTTGGGTTTGTTTCACCATCTCCCAAGAGATTTTCTTTATAATCCCGGTGGTGCGTGTTTTTACAGCTTACTACTTCTAGTATCTGTCACTTGAAAAGAATAGATGGTGGAGATACAGGGAAAAAAAACAAAACAAAACGTGCAAGCAGCAACACGTAGCCAACAAAAAGAAAACTTTCCCATGAAATACCCCATTGATACAGATGTTGCGGGGTGCCTAACAAATAGCAGGTTAGGGAAAAGCTGGAGACCTTCTGGCTAGCTCCTGGACCCAGCGGCTGCAGATGAGAGCATGTGAGCTTCCTCGGCTCTGAGGCCAGATGGTCCATCAGTCCCACAACCATGCCAAGTCACTGTACCTTCCAGCAGTTGCAGCTGGCGAGGATCCCTTCCCAGACTCAGAACCAGCAATAAGAAGTCCATGCTCGCCTGTAGCTCTGATGCTGTAATTGCTGCTGCACGGTGCTGCTTGGTGGTGATGCAAGGGTTTTGGCTTGCACGAAGGCAGGCACCCGAGGTGTATCTCCTGCTGCAGCACCCAGGATAAGAGTCACTGACGTTGCTCCTTTTGCCCCTCCACTTGGTGCCAGCCTTTAGTAAAGAGGACAGGGACTTCCTTCCGCTGCTGACTGCAGTGTAAGAGCTGTGGGTTACAGTGTCCCTGTGGGGGTGCACATTCAATTTTTAAGCTTCTGCACAAGGGTTGACCTTTCCACCAGTGGCACAGTGGGATGAGATCGGGGGGTCCTTGAGACCTCAACCTCCCGTTGCTCTCATAGCCCCTGGCAGTGGGCATCACCCACCTCCTCAGGCAGCCCCAGATGTGACTTTGTGAAACGCTTTCCAATGGGCACTGGATGGAGCTGGGCCATGGCCGAGGGTACTGCTTGAACCCAGGGTTTTAATGTGCTAAACCTCTCATTTCAACTACTCATATTCTGTATGTGTGTGTGGTCTTGAAAACTTAGCAGTCTGCTTGCAAAAAAGAAAATGTATATATACACAAAAAATATTTGCCCATTTGTTGCTGCGGTGACGAAGGAGTGTGGGACAAAAGAAAGATACTCCAGTTGCCCCAGGCCTGTGAACAAACAGAACTGGAGAGGGTTGGTAAGAATGTGCTGTTAGCTGTAACCAGAGAAGGCAGCAGTCAGCTACCATCACTCTGCTGCAAAGTCTTCTTAAAGCCCTCCTTCATGCCTTGCCATAGCAAAACGAGATCGCCAAAGAGCTGGATGACAAAGATCACCAACAGCTGGGCTTCCATTGCGCCAGACTAGGCTTGGCCCATAAATTAAGCAAACTGAAAATCTAGCCTCACTCCCTCAAGGTATTCGTTTTCCTAACTTTATCGATAACCTGGCGTGAGCAGATCTGAAGCGAAATGTTATCTCGGTGCTGCCAGGGCTGGCAGGCAGGCTGGAGGGGGAAGGCAGAGCTGCTGCTCCCAGAGATAACAGGTGGAATGCAGCAGTCGCTGCTGCTGTCTGCTCCAACGTCTGGGTACAGCTCCCCGGTGCTGCCCAACCCTTCGCTGTCCCCTGCAGCTTCGTGCCGGCACGGACAAATGCATACAAAAGCAATCTGAGGCATTTCACAACTTCCAGGATCTGACATCATTGGAAAAAATTCATACAAATCTCTATTGCTATGCAAGGAGGCATGTTGCTGTTTCTCTGGATGGAGTGCAGGCTCAGAAACTTTTGTAATTGTTGGTTCTCACTCAGAGTATGAACAATATTTGGCACAAAAAGTGTTTGCATCTTCTGTAATCTCTCTTCAACTATGTGGAAGTGATAGCTTTAATTTAAATCATGGCTGGTTTAAAAGAGAAGAAAGGAAAAATAGACGCACCCAAATCAGTCGCGGTGTCTTGGCAATGTTTATGTTACGTACACATTTTGAAACTTGCTGCTATACAGTCAAAAATGTGAAGCCCACTGCTACAACTACCTGGTCTGTAAGGATTCAAAATGCTATTAGATCCATATGAGATATTATTTTCCCCATCTCAACCTATATTCTTCTGTTTGCGAGAGCCCAGAAGATGGTGCAACCTTCAGCTCAAGTCCAAGTTCACAGCTGAAAGGACGCCCAGGCACAGTATCTTGAGGCTGTATTACAGCTCGTTCCAGGTAAAATGGGTTTTTGGCAAACTGAAAGGGCAGTGGGTTAAAAATGTGCCCGAAATAAATGTAGCTGATGTAGTTTTAGATACAAAGCTTGTCAATATAAAGCTGAGATCTGGCTTATAGCAGTCAGAGATGGAAAAATACTTATCAGATAAGGCTCTGCAAGGGCTCTCATCTTTCATTGTTCTTTCTTCCATTAACCTGATCTTTGATCTCAGTTCCTGTTAGAAATAACCATAAACAGTGATGATGTTCTAGGCCAGTAACCAGATGTACAAGCAAGGGAGATCCCTGCCACTAACAGACCATCTGAAAAAAAGACACAAGAGTAACGCTTAAGAATAATAACAATATTTTCCAGAAAAGAAGACACAGCACTTTCATTTCCTGCAGGATCCACCTGCCATGTCTGAAGCAAATCAGGCTGCTTGCAATGTGGCTTGCAACAACGCTTTCACAATCACAGCCCAAGCATCTACAGCCATGCTAGCATTTTATTTTAGCAAGTGTTCAGCTCACCTAAATTAGTAATTCGGCACCCATCGAGTTCTCAACTGAAAAGAAACAATAACAGATATTTCAGAAGCAGACTCTGGGTGTTGTCATGTAGCCTCAATCAACGCAGAATTTGGATCCTGAAGCTTCCAGCTCCATGCAGCAGATATGCTGGGTAACTCCTGGAGCATTGCTCGTGCCATGGACAGACGTCATTCTCAGATGGAAATCCTTCCAAAAACAGATCAGGTGGAGCCCAGGCTGGTGGTGTTCAGACGCACCAGATGCATTGCAAAGTGCATCTTTCAGTTCATAAAGTCTTCCACTCATCCGACCTCTAAATAAACGGACATAGGCAATATTCTTCATTGAGGAAGAAACAGCAGAAAAAAAGCCCAGTTTTACCTTTTATAGTTTAGCAATTTCGTACAGCATGATAGGCAATATACAAAGGTAATATGTGCAGAACAATCAGATCAGAGACTTAAATTGTATGTATTTTGTATCCATTTATAGGTTTTTGCTAAAGCACTACTTAGCCCCATTCACAATCCTGAGTATTTAAAAGTTGAATGTAAAGCCTAACACTGGAAAAATCCTGCAGAGAAGCAGATCTGTTTCAAATGTACTCCCAAGTACTGCGAGAGAGCCTTTATGAATAACAGACCGAGGCACTTCCTAATGCTTTATTTTGGTCCTGTTTTAGAGTGATGTCATAACAGGGGAAAACTTGTCATGGACACACATTAAAAGCTGAACACAAAGAGAAGACCTTAGATAACAGATATTTGGATGTATAGATGGGTAATTCAATAAGGGGAGAAAATGCTGAATTAAAGACATTTTTAGAGTTACATGCATGTCTCAGAAATTCTACCTCTGTTCAGACAGGCACATACTGAACTGCAATCAAATTACTATGTCCAGCTCTGCAATTTCAATCATTCATCCCATTTATAGGGGTCTTTTTGTCTTGAATTAGGCAAAACGTGAGCCCAACAGGAAATTAAGCAACCAAGCAAAATCAGGAAATTCACTCAAGTGGCTTAGGCAGTGAAATGCCACCACTATCTTCAAACTGAAACTCCAAAGAGGAGAGGCTGCACTGCAGTCAGATTTATTTTCAAAGTGGCTAATGTGCTTTTAATTTGTACAAGGTTGGTAACCAGGAAAAAGCAGGGAGAGCCTCACTCTGCTGTTGTGAGGTTTGCTTTTCAATTTTTTTTACATAAGGCCTTAGCATACACATATATATATAATTAGTTTTAAAACGCACTGCTTATAAAAATAATTAGAACAGCTATCCTAATTACAAAGTCTGAAATACTGGTTTTAAATGAAGTACCTGCTGCCTTCAGAACATTAAAAATGAACTGAAACAGGAAACATACGCTAAAATTGCACTACTTCTTCCTCAGAGAACACACTTGATTGCTCTCTTAGGGGGAGGGGAATTCTTTCAGCTGTTTACAGTGACCTCTCTGTGTTTGGGATGTGCAGATCTGTATGTGGAATATTTTAACTGATGTTTATTTACTTTTGGCAAGCAAAAACCTTTGGTTTACAGAAAATATATCCCTTCTCCTCCAAGCTCCTAAAGAAATTTCTTGCAGGCAGATAACCATTATTAGTCATTTATCTAACTGAAGAATCTAGGAACTCTAGGGATGGTCACTATGCGCGTGATGGTCAGCCTGGTTAGCAGTGTCTTTGCCACACCGTTTGCAGGCTTTGTCCTGCTCCTGTAGATCTCTCAGCAAAGCTGGAGACTGTGAGGAGATAACTCTGTAACCTCATGGTTGGAGGGAGCTGTTCCAAAGCCTCAAGACTGGCACAGGAGAAAGCTACAAGGTGTGCACTGGTAGCTTGCTAATGAGACAGAGGTTCAGTGGCTGATCTTTGTTCTGGTTTCTGGTGGCCTTCATTGTGTTAGATGTATTGCAGTTTGAGATCACATGCATTTTTTCAGCAGTGACTGTACATATGCATTGCTACTGACTTAGCAATGCACTGTGCTCGCTATCAAGCTAAATCATGAGATGCTTCATTAGCTTCAAGAAGAAACCAGGGAGCCTCCATGGTTTCCATGCCGGGGGCTGGAAGGTCTCAGCTCGTTCTTCCTGAATTTGGTATCTGTGTTGGAGTCTTCCTGCTCAGTCCATTCTGCAGGTAAGGCTTTGTGCACAGCTTTCCACACATCTGCAGTAATCTCAATTCGGTATTAAAATAATGGCTATAACCAGATTTCCTGTCCTTAGCCAATAGTATCAGAGATGAGGGAGAAATTATTGCTCCTTCATTTTCCTTTTCCCAACGCATAGCTGCCAGTGGGTGTCATCTGTGTCTGTCCATGCATATCTGCATTCATGGCAATACGTTTAAAACTGGTGGGACAGCTTCATCTGAATTTGGTAAAGACTCTGAGGCCTCAAACAGGATTAAGGCTGTAGACACTTTATGGAAGTAGCCAGCTGAATAGAAGACACCCTACAAGTGTTCCCACTGAAGACAAACCTACTTAATTGGCTCCCACAGTATTAGACACAGAAAACACAGGAAAAAAGCTTGAGAGGCTTTACACCAATCCCAGCTGCAGGAAAAGATTCAGTCAGGACTTGCATCTTAGTCAGCCAGCCTTGAAACACATCCAAAAGACACCAAGTTTCATTAAAACAGGCTCATTTATTAGCTCAAATATTATCTCCTCCCTTCTTCAGAGACATCCTAGACGGCTCACAGCTTGAAACACAGAACACTTTTAAATGGGTGCTTTGAAGTGATGAGGAAACCCCTCTTGTTACAGGACCGATGGATGTACCTTGCTCCCTTACACAGGGTTTGTTGCGGGTCAGGATGAGATCTCTCTCCCAGTCAGAGGATCAGGGACATGAAGGTTCATTTGTCTTTTTTTATCCCCTTCCTCTACAGCCAACGGCCTGGCTGACCTTCCAAATCATTTGGGCCATCGTAAAAGCCTCAGGCAAAGGAGATAACTCTTGTTTTCTGCTTGTGAAACACAGGTTTGCCTCCTGAGAATTAAAACGCTTCCGTTTAATTGAAACCTTTAGGTTTAATACATGGGTCTACTTGGTAAATGTAAAGGTCTGAGGTGAACAGAGGTCACACGAGGTGATCGTATGGTGCGGTGTTTGGGGGACCTGAGGGGCAAAAGCTGCCTTTGTTTTAGTAAAAGACAGACAGAGGCAGAACAGGCTACGAAGGGCTTTGAATGGGAAGACAGACAGCATGTGTTTGATACAAGAAAAACAAAGGCAGTGGAGAGTTGGAAGGAGAAGGCTGGTGTGGCCAAAGGACATGGCTAGACAACCGCTGCAGAATCGTTTTGATAATGATAAGATTGTGTTAGTCAAGTAAAAAAGAGAGAGAAAATTTAAGAGTTCTGTTTGAGTCACAATGAGCTCAATCTGTCAGTTATGTATTTGGGATGGGATTTCTGAGAGACAGGCTACCGTTGTAGTTTGAGCAGAGGAGGCAGGTCCGGGAGCGTGGGTAGAAACATCGCACGTGAATTGTCACCTGTAAGGGAATTTATCTAGAAATATAAGATGTAGGAGAAAGTCCTTATACCTGATGCATGTACAAATCCAAGTGAAGAATCCACGTTCAAAATCTTGGGTATATATCACTCTGCTCAGCTAAATGCATATGAAAACATATCCCTAAATCCCTAGTTTGATTTAGTGACCAAAACAGTTCCTTCTTTATGTAACCACAGTAAATTTAAGAACAAGATGGAGTAAAATACTGTTTTGCAGACACTTTGTTTTCCAGTGAGGTTTCATGTTTGGAAGATCTCAGGTAAAAGGTATTAAGGCCTGACACAATGCCACCTCTCCCTGTACATCTTCCACCACACCTCAGCAGATTTTAAGGTAGAAAATAAGAAAACCATATCTATGCAGGCACAAACAACTCTTATACTAAGAAAGTAGTTATCCAGTATGTTTCCAAAGGACCGTGATTTTGTTACTTGCTGCCTCAGATTTCTGGATAAGTAATAACAGAATAAAGATAAATATCAGAACAGTGCTTACTACTATCTCCTTCAAAACAAACAAAACAACAACAACAAAAATACCAAAAAAGTCCACTCAGTTAAAATGAGGAAAAGACTCCTACAGAAATTCTCTATTATGGATGGTGAAACATTGTATGATATGTTGCACAGAGCATGCTTTAACTAACAAACGGTCGTTAATCACATTTATTTGCTAGCAATCAGTGTTCTTTATGCATCATATTGGAAACCACTAGAGTACGCAAGAGCTTTGCAAACCCTGTCCTGACAGAAAAGATGGGAATTTGAGTACTCCAGCAGCCCTCATAGATGCCCCAGGGTGCAAGTAACTGTTGCACCTTAGCTGTCCCTGGCTTTGCTCAAGTAGAAATGAGTGGGGGAAAAGTTCTAAGCTGAGAAAAGGCTCAATCAGGAGTTGAACAAGACATTTTGTAAAGCAAGCAAGTAGGGACGGCTTAGGAAGGAAGTGTTGTGCACTGGTGTTTTGCAAAAAGAACAAGGCACTTGGAAATGTATGTAGGAGGGACTAGAAACTTGAGTAGGCAGAAGATGCTTTGGCTGAACTCTTAGCAATTTAGAGTTCTCATGAGTGGGAATGTTCCTAGGGGACTGCAGTGCAAAACAGAACAATGCTGCATTGGCTCAGTACTTGGAGATTGCTTTGCCCTTTTTGAAATCCTATGGCTAATTCAGACGCTGGAAAATGGAGTATATCCTGGCCAGATGGCTCAGTTTAAGAAGAAGCAGGCAACTGTGTAGCTGGAATAGCAGGTAAGGGAGGTGAAAGGCTGGGTGTAGGAAGTCAGCAGTGTACAGGGGGCACGGGATGGAGTCACCCTTCCATGAAATCCAATAAAACCTGATCTGGTCATGATTAACTCAGCATTTTCAAAATCCTTTTAAGAGTTCACAAAGAACATAATGTCTAGCCAACTTGTAGCAGTATACGAGACCCTTGATTCCAATATCCCAGGATGTCAGCTCTCTGCTTGTTTCAGATTTTGATGCTGAACACTCCTTTGCTTCTCAGTTCCAGCTTATTTATTTAGCATTCTTACTGCTTTATTTCATTTATAACAAGCCCCTGAACACAAGTAAGGAAAAGTTCCTTACACAGAAAACTGATCTGTTTGAGCAGTCTGAGCAAGGTTAACACAAAAACCACCAATATAAGTAATTAGTGGCAGAACTTCCTCTTGTGCCCAGAGTCTGTACATTCAGCTGTGAAACTGATAAACAGAGAGAATGGAGAAGTGTAAAAAGCATCTTTGATGAAAATCAGCCATGCCCAAACATCTTCTCAAACACACAGGACACTTGGGAACCTTACACTGTCTCCTGTACCTGTTCTGCATCAGACCCTGGAGGCAGTCGATTCTTTTTCTTCACCCCCTTGTGCAGGAACTTCATGGGCTGAGAAATGGAATCCACATTCCTTGCTCGCTCCTGAGGGCAACTGCCAGTGACCCTGATGGAAACAGGATCAGGGAAGGATTTTATTGGACCAGGAATGTTTCTAAGAGGCCTTCATAAATTTGTCTTCTGAAACAGAGGCCCCTTTTCCATTACACGTTGTTTATGTGGGAACAGATGAATGACTAACAGTGATTACTGCACAAAGAGAAATATCACAACTTGGGATAAATCTACCTGAGACTCGTTATCAACATCCCAACTTACTTGTGTTGCTTCTGTAACTCTTTGTGAGAAGACCACTGTACATAGTAAAGATACCTTTTGCTCAGTAATGCCGTGCTAAGTAAAAATTGGTGTACGAAGTATCTTTCAACCAATTTGAAACAGCTGTTGGAAGTGCTCATCTTAACCTTACGAGCAGTTCTGCACTGTAGAGTGTTAGAACTTTCTTGTGCTTTATTTCTTTAAAGCAATATCTAGATTAAATAGTTGCTGGGCTCCTTATCTACAACTAGGCATAAAATGAAAAAAAAAAAAAAAAAAAGAATGGAGCTGCCTAGATCCTAGGGGGTAATTTGCCTAGATTGGCAGCAGCTTACTACCGCACACGTGGCGTTAAGGTCTAGTTGCTGTTTTTGCAGGAGAGGCAAAGTCAATGTGCCACACATGGCTATCCACCACATTCTGACTAAGGAAGGAAAAACATTCCCTTTCTTTCCTGAATAACTTGACCTAGGTGTCTTGAGATAGGATTTAAGAGGAACTGCTATTCCTTTATGTATATGCTATCTCTAATTGTATATACAGGCCACAATGGACCAAACTCAACCTATTATCTGTATGTGTACTGAGGACTTGTATATGCCTACTTTAGTATTTCAGGTGCATAAAGTGACCCCCAGACTGGTATCTTAGAGCAATCATGCCATGCATCTGTTTCCCTAGGTGAAAACTTTCTCCCAAGGGTCACTCTGTTTTGTTGCACCTGTTTCAGCCTCTGTTTCATTGCAAAGATATTTTTGTGGCACTACCGCTTTAAGCGGTTTATTTTCTTCAATTTAGAAACCTGCCTACATTCAAATCTCACTGCTTCGTTGGAAACAGATGGCCCTTCCTGGAGACACACAGCTGCGTGAACAGACACTGACCACTTCAACACGTGGCAGCGCGTTTGTAATTAGATATTTTAAAGTGCTAGACAATTACAATTACCATCAAAACTTGTCATGAGGGAAGTTTAAGTCTGTGTTTACCAAGATCTGAATTATACCTTGCATCCTTGCCAGAGCTTTACTCTTGGGTACAAAAGAAGCCTCTAGTTGAACGCTGATGTCCCGTCCCAGATAAGATCACTCGCTCCTATGTCCCATGCTAGTCCCCTTGTTTATGCAGACCCTCGTAGCTGTATGTGATCTGCCCATGAGGTAACTTTTGGGAAGCAACCAACAGATCAGAGGAAATATCACCTCTGCAACATCACCAATTTAGGGCTCAGCTTCCCACCTGCTTTAGGACTACAGAGTTGAAAGCAGCTCCACCCTAAAAGAACAGAGTATCAGCCATTGTCACAAGGGAAAAAAAGTTGATAAAGTTGGAGAAAAGAATGGAAGGTGATAAAAGAAATCAGGGGAGAAATTACAGGGGAGCATGAGAGAGGAGGGGAAAAAAGACTGAAGGGTTATCTAGTCCATAGGATAATTTAATTAGTGTGAGGTTTTTATCTTGGTTGGAATTCTCCAGCTGAGTGCTGGGGGAACGCAGCTGTAGCCCCTTTCACATGCCTCCCCCACAGCCACGTGGATGGCTCTACGTAAACTGCTGCAATCAAGAAGCAGTTGGATTTCAGAAGCATGAAGTTCCCTCTGGTTTTACATTACTTACAGCAGAAGTACTCCAGGAAGCTGTACGGTGGCTTAACTAAGGGCAACTATGAAAATGGTTAAACTTGTAGGTAAGGGAAAACCAATTTAACATCAAAATCTCTCACCTCAACTGTTAAACTCCAGTGCAATACTTAGAATGGTTGTGAAAGACAAAATTGTTATGACTTGATTTAAAAAAAAAAACACAAACCTCTAAATCATTAATTCTGAGTTTGCATAAGGATTTAGCAACGAAATTCTTGAAGGATAGTTTGTTTTCCACGGTGAATTCTGTGTACAAAACTGATTACAGAACAGAGCCAAATCCCTGCCAAAGATATGGATAGGATCATGGAAGCAGATGAACTACAGTTTCCCATGTACTAGAATTCCCAACAAGGCCAGGAGCAAAATGAGCACAACCAGAAAGTATTTCAAGAGCCAGGGCTGAACTATGGGAGAGAGCTGAGCACCTTTCTCTGTGAACCTTTAATCTCTTGAAAGATCTTTCTGAAGGGAGGTAGGTGTTAATCTTCCAGAGAACGAGTACACCGATTTAAATATTCACTGTGTAACTTGTGAAAGGTATCTTGGAACACTATCTGAAAAGATTTAAGTCTGAAGTTTGCCAAAATACAATAAATTTGCAAACAATTTCACAAAAATGGGCACTGTAGGGGCTGTAAAAAACGAAGTGATGAACAACAAGCAGTACAACCTAGCCATGCTGTTTGAAGTAAACTTTATTTTAAGGTATTGGTCTCCTAGGGTTAAAATTTGAAACCCTGGACAGTAACCAAGCTGAAATTAGGACGTCTCAGAAACAGTTTTGATGTGGGCTTTGTGTTCCTAAATTCAGATACCTGCTGCAGCGTGGTCTTGTAGCTCATCAGAACCTTCCAGGATAACAGGGTAAAGCCAACCGAAAATGCTTCTGGGTCACAGGGAAGGTGCTGAAGCATAACATGGAAAACCCAAGGACAGGTTGCAGAAGGCTGAAATAACAGATGCTCCTTGAAGGGATGCAGAGAGGTTGCCAGTAGGCACCACTAACAAAAAATACCTGCAACCCAGCAACGTTAGGCCTGTAGGCAATGGTAAACCAGGGTTTGGTTTCTCACAGGGGTAGGGATTAGGCACCCACATCAAACAGCCTCTGCCCTGACAAGCGTACGGCGTAATTGCTGTCCAAACACATCCCGCTTCCTCGCTGCCACTGACTCATCACTGCTTCTGAAAAACTCCCATAGGAACATTTCTTGCAGATGAACAAGCAGGTTTTTATTATTATTATTGCTTATTTTTTCTGGCCTCCATCTTGAGACCGGAGAAGGCAGCCCCAGCCCAGGTGGGACCCCCGCGGGAGGTGCACCTGAGGCGCTGTGCGGGAGGTGAGGGAGGCAGCAGGCAGAGGGCAGTGTAACCCCGCTGCTGCCAACAACCAGATACGGGGAAAAAACACAAGACCCGACCACAGCGGGAGGAGCCTTAGCGGGCGTGTTCGGGCCGCACTCTGGGCGTGAGGCTGCCTTAGAAGCCCCCGACATGGGCAAGCCCTAGCCCCGGCGCCGTGAGGAGACGCACGACCACCGCAACCTCTTCCCGCCCATCCTGAGGTAATCCCCTCTCTGCCGCCAGTGCGCATGCGCGGCTCCCCGCGACGTGCGCATGCCCAGAAAGGGCCGCCCAGGCTGCACCACACGCGCATCCGCGTCCCTCTTGCGGCTCCATCCGGGAACGCGATGACGTCATCGCCCCCCTGGCGAGGAGCGCCGTTCTCCCCCGCTGCAAGCGCGCCTCCGCACGCTCCCTTAGCTCACCAATGAGAGAAGGCGGCCGCGCAGCCGCAATGCCTCCTGGGGGCTGTAGTCTGCCGCGTCCTCCCGGCACCACAGCTGTGCGGCCCAGCGGGGCACAGTCCCGCCTCCCGCCCCTTGTGGGAGGGGCCAGCGCTCCTCATCGCCCTATAGCGGAGCGGGTGAAAGGTCGGCGATGAGTGTCTTAGCCAATGGGAGCGCGTGAGAACTGGGAGGGGGCGGAGCCGGCTGTGTTTTGTTCAATTGCCATTGAGGAGCCTGGTCCATACGCGGAGGGGAGGCGGCCCGCGCGGCGCAGGTACCGGCCGCGGGCTGAGCGGTGAGGGGAGGCCGCGGGGAGCGGCCGTTGGGGGAGCGGCCGGGAGCTGCCGTGAGGTGGGAGCGGGGCGGGCGGCCGGGCCGAGGGCCCTTCGCGGTGCTGCGGGGCCGCGTGTGAGAGGGGGCCCTCGGGGCTGCTCTTCTCCCCGCGGTGTTGGCCTTCTGCTGCCGTGTGTGTGTGGTGGGGGCTGCGGGGCCATGAGCCTTCAGCTGGAGGTAGCGCCCGGCTCCATCTTCCCCTTCCATTGGGGATAACGGGGATGGCAGCTCCCCTAAAAGGGGGAGGAAAAAAAAAAAAGGAAACAAACATAAAAAAAAAAAAAATCCCCACAGGTATACCGTATCGACATTAGTAACCTCACAGAGGTTGTGCACAAATATCAGCTCAGCAGGCAGCGGGCTGGCCTAGCACTGAGGGGCTGTGCAGGCCTTTGTGCTGTGGGTACCATCCCTGCAGTGACCGTGCTCCCCCCGCAGAGCCGGGGGCACTCAGCTCTGGGCCCGGCGGGGTGGGAGGGGAGAGCCCACCCGAAATGGGTGCTCGGTGCTGGGCTGGCTCTTCTCGGGGCTCGCGGAATGCCCCCACAGCCTGCATGGGGGAGCCCAGAAATGAGGGTTCTGGAAATGTGGAGTGGCCCCAGGGGTTGTGGGGCAGTGGGAAGGGACCTGTGGGTCAGTGTTGTGTCAGCTCTCCTCTGGCAGAGAGCAGAAAGTTGGGTTGCTGTCCCTTGAGATAGGCCCATGTCCCCCATCAGCGCTCAGCAAATCGCATCACAGTGCTTTGGGGTGTGTGGGGGAGCCTGGGGAAGGGGCTGAGCAGAGCCAGTTGGTTCCTCTGTGCTCCTCCGCTGTGCTCATGTTAACATGAGCTCCTGAGAGCAGTGGCTGCAGCCCTCACACTGCCTCCCATTCACATCCTCGCTGTTAGGAAATGTTCCCATCCGGGCCATTTTTGGCAAGAAGCAGTGAGTTTCTGCATGCTGTGGCAAGCTGAAATATTTCTGGATGGGTTTTAATTGTGAATAGGCCGATGGCTTCGGGTCAGGCTTAGGAAATCTGGAGCATGGCGTCTGCTGAATGGCAAAAACTTTCCTAGCGGGGCATGTGACTTGAGAGCTGGTTTTGTTGGAGGTGCAGCGTGCGTGGTCGGGCCCTGAGAGCTCATATCTTTGCAACTCCTGTGTTCCTGAAAATGCCTGGAAGACTCTGAAAGTGCCTGGAAGACATGCACTCTGAGGCAGGAAATCAGTTTTTTGGGGAGCATGTGTCCAGAGGAGCTTTACGTAAGGTGGTTTCCATGTGGTTAACATGAAACTCGGAACTAAAAGAAATTGGTTTGCTACCCATTTATCTTGCATTTCTGGGAAATGCTGTCCGTATTAACGGCAGTTATTTTTAATCATCCCTCTGGGACTCTTCATTGTATGGAAGTGCATGCTGGCTGTTGGATACAAACTTAAAATTCTGATCTAAAAGATCCTTCCCCTAATGATATCCTTCCAGGATATGTCTGTCCTCTAGCAGCCCTTACCTGTTGCTGTGTAACCCGTGGTCGTTGTCTCTTAACTTGAGAATTGAAGTTGATTAAGTAATTATAAAGGAGTGTTTTAGATTGGGCGTAGTTAAGTGCCCGTGTTTCCTCTCCAGGGCTGTTCTATGCAGGGTGCTGTGGTTGGGGAGAGTTAGGAGGCTGGAGGAAAAAATGTTTTTATTTGCAACATCTGTGTTTAGAAGCTTAAAAGGTGGCATAAAACTGAGTTTATGAAAATACGGTGGGGCAGAAAAATGCAGAGTTTAACTTGGTGCTTACTTCAATCGATTGCATTAATTATTTTAAAATGGCTTGTAGGGCTTATTCTTCCCTATCAGAATTCCTGGAGGGTCTGGTAACCATTACTGTGGCTCCCTTCTTTCAGTACCAACCCCTTTTCCCTTCCCTCTCCTTTCTCCCCCTTCCTCCATTGCCTCCCCCAATCTACATTCCTTTGTGCTAGCAGTGATGATGGCAGTTCCAGTCACCTCCTGTGGTTTGATAGATTATTCCCTTTAGAAACATGTGTACTTAAAACTTTCCAAACATGGTTCTTATTTTTTTTTTCTTGCTCCTTAACTTTTTTGATGATGGTTTTCAGTTTTGTTTATAGAATTTGTCCTTTCTGCTTTGGCTTTGAATTTTCTTAAATAGCAGTGAGAAGTCTCGTTAAAACTTTAATGGAAAGTATTAGTATTTATGTTGTGGTTTACATTTCTTTTTGCATAGTTTAGAGGTGCTAATATACACAGCGATTTTGCCTTTTGGCAGCAGCAAATTTCCGTCTTCCCTGCAACCATATGAGTTGTTTTTTTTTTGTTTAGAAAAAACTTTGCTTGCTTGAAATTTTTATTTCTATTAAGTAAACTTGGTCTATTTTTAGATTACATTTGTCATCTGTTGTTCATGTAGGAATGCTCTTGCAGTAAAGCATTCACGGGGCCTTTAGTCTTGTACAATCAACAAATGTTTAACAAATTATATTGAAGTTTATATTATGGTAGAAGTCATAGGAAGTTCCTGTCCACTGCAGAAGGAGCTGTGACTGCTCTCCTCCAGACACAGATATTGCAGGGAGGGGTGGGAATCCCAGAGCTGTGGAGGGCTTTGTGAACACTCCTGGGGGAGGAGTTGATGAGCAGAAGGTTCCCTTCTCATTACCTCCGTAATTAATCTATGCAAGTGTAGAAAAACCCAGAATCAATATAACTGTCAGCTCTTTAATGTTGCCTTTCCTGCTTTCTGTATGTTTTCTCCATTTGGCCAGTTTGTGAAATAATGTCACCAACAAGCTGGTGAGGAAGCCGTAACTCTCAGTATTCAGTAGTGGGCAGAAATAACTGGTGAAGGCCGTGCTTCTGCGAGCTGTTAGCGTGGGGTGAGGCAGTAGGCAGGGCTGTTGCTAAATCTGTTATCTGGGTTATGGCTGTTGGTTTCCTGACAGCAATGTTCTTTTATGCAAGCAGTTGAGGATCACACTTTATGTAAGAAACTTTCTATACATCCTGAAGGAAGCTTAATGAATTACAAATCTCAAATAATACAGCTGGCTTTCTACTGGTTGTACTGGTATTCCCTTTTATTGAAGCACAGACCATCACCTGTGCCGTGCTCCTTGATGCTAGTGCTGAGATCAAGGGTTCTGATTACCTAATGTTAGCATCACAGCTGTGAATTCAGTATTACAACATCGGCTGAAGACCTGTGAAAGTCAAACTCTGGTATTTAAGTGCAGGGCAGGATGCTTCCCGTGGTAGATCAGATAGCAGGCCCAGAGCTGTGGAGGCACTCAGACCCCCACCCGGTGCCAGAGATGGTCATGGCCCTTCCACGTGTGTAGGTACAGATAGAGCGAGGGGTGTGAAACCCAGCAGCATTTTGCCTCGGGCTGTCATTAGAAGTGTCATTTGCAAAACTGTCTGGGTACAGCCTGAAATGCGTGTGGTTGTGGGAAAGGCATCTGAGATGGAAGAAAGCTGTGCGTTCGAGCTTTAAAATTGGAACCCAGCTGGTACAGGGAAGGGTTGGTGGAATAGCTGCAGCAGCAGTGTCTGCACCTTCACTTTTGTGCTGAGATCTGTGATTTAGGAAGGCAGGATGTGAATTCCTCTTTTCTGAGGAGTACTTGTCTCCTTACCAGCCCCCAGCCAGCCTGGGCAGCTGGCTTGCTGCTACTTAATGCATTTAAAACTTCTGAGTTTATGAAAGATCACAATTATAATTTGGCAATTTCTCTATTAAAGCCAAGGTGAGTTAACTTGAAAAACCAACAGGAACCTTTACTGTCCTAATGAGACCTCACACAACAGGGCTGTGGCTCTTCTACTGTCACCTCCCCTTGAGCCATGAATAGGAATAATAGGAACTTCTGTTGGTGCTATATTAACTTTAGGTCTCTAATTTGCATCTCAAATAACGCTGTGAACAGCTTTAATGCCTTTGAGGGGTTTGGGAGGTTTTTAAAATTTGTATGGTAAATGTGTTTTTTAACCTAATTGGGCAGTTCAGGTTATCATTATGACACGTTTAATTTTTCGCCGTGCCGTTTGTGTTGAGGTAAATGGCCCTTCCCTCAGTACTCTGCACTTAGGCTTTGCCTTATTGTGGCTTCAGATTTTGCAGTAGTCAAGTATTCCTGCCTTGCTTGCATTTCATGCAGTTACTAGTGGATATTTGAGTTCTTTATTCTACCTGTCAAAGCTTGCTTATAGGGCAAATTCTTAAAGTTACTGCTTCCTTTAACTCCCCGTTTTCCCACTGACAAATGTATTCCTTTGAGATTTCTGACTTGACCTCTTCTGATTTTAGAGGGATAAAAACTTTCTCGTATTTAAGGAAGAAGGAAAAAAAAAAACCTGTATGCCTTTGAGATCTGTCAAACCCTTTTGCTTTACCAGCTTCCAGAGTCCAGAAGTCACATGCAGAACGTAAAAAAGGCTGATTTGTTGGGAGTCTGGTGTGGTGTGGGATGGGAATCGAGCACAGAGTAGTGGGAAGGTGCTGGGCTGGAGGGCTCTGTGCCTGCAGGGCTCTGTCTCACAGCACAAAGATGGCCACAGGGTGTGGGTGGTTTCTGTACCATGGGGTGAGCTGGTTGTGTTTCCATAACACAGGAGATGTCTGCTCTCTGTGCTGAGGGTGTAGTTGATTTGGAAGTGCTGTATGTAGGTACCTAGGATCTGTGTGTGTGCCTGAGTAGTTTTTTGGTGAACGGGCAATTAGACTTTAAATCCTAGTTTTTTAAGAAATGAACTAGAAGCCTTTTTGCATACTTATTCCAGTCTTAATGGTAGTGGCGAGTAATTATTCATTGTGTCCTGCTTGGAGTGGAGCACAGTGGTGGGCGAGCATGCCCTGAGACAGCTGCTGTGCTCCACAGCATCCTTTGCTTCAGTGTTCAGTGAGGAGGAGGAGAGAGGTGTGATGACAGCAGCCTTCAGTAGCTGTTCACTGAATTGGCTGAAACATGGCATGTATTTATTTCTTATAGTGAGGAAGGGAGTGGCTACCTAGAACCTCATCTTTGATTTTATATTAGGACAGTGTTAAGCAAATAAAGCCTTAATAAACCCTCTTATTTTATCCATACTAAGAAAAGCCATCTATTCCCTGTTTTATCAAGATACAGTTATAACTACCTAAACCATCCTCTTTATATTTCACCATTCACACTGTGTTTAGCTGTGACTTCTGTCACTGAAACACGTGCATGAAGTTTAAGCTCAGGCTGCTCACTTCTCAGTGCCTGTGGAAGTCCACCTGAGCCCTAGCTAGCTGTGTGCTTGCTCTGGTACCCCCATCTTCCAGCAGCACTGCGTGCTGGCCAGCCCCGTCTGCTTCAGTGTTGGCATAAGGAGTTGCTGATTTCTGGAGGTGAGTTGGGCTGCTGCTGCTCTTACTTTCATGTTTCACAAATCCTGTCAGTAAAATGGCATTTAAACAAATCAGATTTGTACCCAGAGAGCCATTTGTACTAACAGAGCTATTACAGAGGAAGGGGGAAAAAAACCATAGTATTTTGTCTGTTGTATGCTTCTTAGGTGTCATCTTTGTGCTGAAGCTCTTAGCTCATTTCTCCCCGGTTTAATGACTTCTAATTTTGCAGTTTTGGTGTGAACATACAACTTATTTTAGGCACAGACTTCCTCTGAGTGGCTGTAGCTAATGCTGCCTGCTTCAGCTCCATGGCTTCAAGGTTTTCTATCTGTTGGTTTTTATTTTGGAGTGTTTGGTTTGCATGCAACATCTCCTGTATTCAGGAAGTTGTAACCAAGCCCAAGGCTGTAACTGCAGTAAAAAGTGTGTGCATGTGTTTTTGCGAGGATGCTCTGACACCACAGTGAAATATGTTACATCACTAGAATGCTTGTTCTAGGTTGTCAGAAGGCATCTGATTCTGGAATCTTTTCTTCAGAGCAGAAGGATACCCACAGCATACAATAATGTTGCTGAAATTCTCATAATGCTCTTTGATATCATTGGACTTGATTTATTTCTGCATGAGCAAAGCATGAGGCAGGTATGACTTTGCCAGGTGTGACCCTGGACAAGCAGATGCTAAGCAAGAGATAGTGAAGTCTTCTGTTGAAAAAATCAGAAGACTGACTTGTAGCCCATTCAAAATGAAAGTATCCAGTAGCATGATGAGCAAAGGCACTACGGTATCCTGAAATTGAGGTAGCCCCCCAAAAAGGGCTGAAAAGGATGTAAGCAAGCTGGTTATGAGTCTGCTGCCCTATGACAGTGTCACACATCCAATGTGATTCATAAAAACCAGCTCTGTTTTTCCCCAGTTCAGCATTTTGCTGTCCTTGGCATTAAAACCCCTTTTGAATAGGGAACTAGACATCTTCCTTACCGCAATTCAAGCGTACTGCTGAATCCCATGGGCATGAGGGACAGCTATTCTTATCTCTGTAGTAGTCTTTTAAAAATATTCAAACTGTCTTTTGTCATCTTCCTGTTTCCTTGTGTTTTGTCTTTCCAAGCCTCCCCCCCAGCCTTGTGATGCTTTTGGCCTATGTGAAGGCAGTGTGGCAGCCATCTTACTGAGAGGTCATGTTGTTTTCAGCTCTGAACATTTCCTTTTTCTAATTTTTATTTTTAAAACCCCTAAGTTAGCTTGTATGGGTCTTCAGGTATGATGCTTCAAGTCCAACTTTGTGCTCCAGCTGAGGCTTTCCTGGGCTGATTCGATTAACGCTGTTTCATGTGCATTCTTACTTATGCATCCCCATGCATCTGACTTTCCTACAGCAGCTTAACCCTTGTTTCAGGGCTGGCTTGTTGCTTCAGTGGAACCAGCAGCTCGTTGGATCTCACCTTTGCTGGGTTTGTGCTGCCCAAGCACGCCTTTTGCAGTTGAATTGTATCTAATGGCTTTCAGTGGAGTTTTACAGTTTATCAGAGTTGTGCAGCCTTTTCCTTGTCTTGCAGTTCTTCCCATCTTTCTCCTACTTGTCCAAAGCCCACTCTGTTTTCTACCATTTGTTGCTGGTAGTGAGATCAGTGATTGAAATGTATTTCTGCTTGGTGTGTTCCCCCATGCACCACTGGTAACTACTTTCTGGGTAGGGAGAGCAGCTCCTGCTGCATAACACTATAGAGCCTTTGCTTGCTTGCCAGCATCAGAAGTCATGGTGCTTAACTGTCTGACCTCAGTGTCTCTTCTTGTCCCTGAGCCCTGTTACTGGGAGGTCAGACTGAACCTGGTTGGGTGCTGCTCGCCTCCTCAGCACCTCGTAGCGCTTACAGCTGAACCTTAGAGATTGGACAGCAGTGTCATGGATCTGACTGTCTGACTTTGCATGCACACATGGGATGAAAGGAAGCTTTTGAAATCGATGTCCAAAACTTTTTTTCCAAGTGGTCTGTTGCTGTCTGGGCTCAAATCTGTCACATAGCAGCATGACTAAATCCTGACTCAACTGACATGAGGAACTGCACTTTGCAGAGAAGAGTTTGTGAGCCCTCTCTTAGGATTGTTTGGCACTCTTCTGGAAATGCCTCTCGTTGCTCTTCCAGCCTCTGTCCCTGTAAACTTGCATCTCCAATTTCCAGTATCTTCCTCATTTTTGTTCTAATCGTTGCACTGTATATGATCTCCACATATTTAGCAGTTTATCCTCATCACCCAGATGTGGTCAAGTATAGTTGGTTTTAATGCAGTTGGCTCCAAGGTGCAATAATCTCTTGTAACCTTTTTTTTCCATTGTGTGCTCCAAGGAGACAGGCATCTATCCTTGGCAATTGTGCTGCAGTCTTAAATTCAGAGGAGGCTTAAAAAGTCTGGTAATCCTTCTCTAAAAATGTTTAACGTCTGTAAAATGCTTGCTTCGAGTACTTCAGTGATCACTTCTAACCTCCAGTGTGTTGCCAAAAGTAAGGCAGCATCTCTGGGAATGCCACTCAGGGTGGCATTGACTTTAATATCCTAACACCTACAACTGAATTAGTTGTTACAAGCTCATTAATACTCGAGAAATAGGGATTTTGTTGTTAGGATGCTTTTTTTTCCTACTTTGCATAGCTAGGTGCATCCTGCTGTTGGTGATGCTGGTTGGTGAGTTTGTCAATGGAAACTGAGGCTGGCACAGTGGGAACTGTGCAGGAGGTGTGCTCAGAAAGCTGCTCTCAAGGTGGGATAGCACTGGGCTGTGTGGGGCTTTTCTGGATTCAGTGTAGAGGTTCCTTTTGAAGTAGTATATTCAATTGCAAAATACTGTGTGTTGAAACTAAACTTCATAGTCAGACTACAGGCTAAGACTGTAGTCTGTGTAGTCTTCTACAGAGCCTTAACATACAGATGCATACACAGAAATTGATTAAATGTCACTGCTCTGACGCTGGAAGATGTACACAGTTCTTCATTTGCTCATGGGTTGGAAATAAGATTAAATTTAATGCACCTTGTTTGTCAAAAGTCTTTATTAAATAAAACTATATGAAATAAATTGGATTAATTGAAAAGCTTCAAAGCAGCATTTCAAATGAACTTAATTGGAAAATAATATTTGACTCGAATGATCTCGACTGCCTGTGAGCAGTGTTTCCAGCAGGACTTTGGAACCAGTGAGAGAAAGCTGGCACCTTCCCTTCCCTCCTCCCCATTTCTCACTTGAGCAGGATCAAATAACACCGAATCAGTTTTAAAATTCTGAACTAGGTGAACTGTTAAACTGAACCCAACTGAAGCAAATACTTTTGCACCTGCGGAGTAGGCTGCAGCTGTCCTTAAAAGCTTGTTTATCACTCAAGTACTCTTTGGGTCCAGGTGCTCAGCAGTTGACTTCCCTCAGCTCTGTGGTTTGGTGTTTCAGAACTTCAGCAGAAGATATCTTGCTGCTTTGTGCAGACTACGGTATGTTTAACGTTTGCTACAGTGAAGATGCCAGAATCTCAGATGTAATTTCAGAGGCTTATTTTGGAGTGATTTTTTTATCAGTATTGAAAGATTTCACTAGAAATCTTTCACTTGAAAGGCTGAGAGTCTTCAAGTGAAGAGCTGAAAGGATGAGCTTGCATCTGTTGCTGTTGACTTTATCAGATTACAATCTTTACTGTTTTGTCCTTCAACTTGGTTACCAGGAGCTGATCTTGTCAGAATGCAGTCATCTGTAAATGTAATTGCCCAAGTGGGGAGGACACAGAATTCCCTGCTAAACGCTCCTGGTCCTGTCCTCTCTTGCACTGCTGTTGTCTGCAGATGTACATGCTTGGCTTGCTAGTCAAGCAACTTACCTGCCCCCTTTTAAAGCTCCCAGACTTATGTCCTGATCAGTAAAGATTAAAACAAAAGGCTTTTTCCTTCCCCAACTCCCACATGTTATCAGGCATTTTTGGGACTCAGATAAAACTGAGTTATTCTGCACTGTACTGACTGAAGTACAATCCGTAATACGTGTGTGCTGGTTGGTACCTTTCATCCACGTGCTTCTCATACAGGAGCATGGTTTTGCATTAAGGCTCTGTGCCCTATGCTGCGTGAGTAAACGTGGTTTTGAGTCCTGGGGACTTTGGTGAATCCCCTTTGGCAAATTAATCTCTCCACAGACTTTGTTTGTAGAATCAGTGACTCACTCGTTAAACATCTGATAGTGCTGAGGTAGTGTGCAGTGAAAATACTGAGATTTTCCATCAAGCAAAAGGTCTCTTTTCAGTATTAAAAAGCAGTAAAAACCCTGATGTACTTCATGGGGAGTTCATTTTAAACCATTTTTTTCCCTGATATAGCATTGTGGTCATCTCTTATATGGTGTAACTTCCATTGTCACTTAGGATTTCCTTTAGTTTGTGCAATTGCTACAGAAGTTTTTCCTAAATACCTGCTGCAGTTGTGTACCCCTTTAGTTTGTGCCTTGACCCCTTAACAGAGTATTTCCTGATAAAGTTGTTCAGTGTGCTATTGAAGGCTGACAAGGAAAGTAGTTCCCTTGCTTTTGGAATAGTTTATTGAACCAGGAAGACTTAAGCTGCGTGGCTCAACTGAATTTATTTTTATTGAAGTAGCTTAATAAGCCTGGCAAGAGGGATGTCCCTGGTGACACATCAACAACATCTGAACCAAACGTTGAAAGTCCATGCAATGTCAATGTATGCACTGCTTTCCTCTTATTTCTTTCCCTTACTGTAGTGAGCGTTAGCTATGGTCTGCTCATGCTTTGAGTACTTGTGAACTCTTCCTGAGGGTTCACATGAGCAGAGCAGTATATATGTAGTGTGGGACCTGTTCAGAGATTTCAGCATTCTAAAACTTAGAGATGTACAAAGCAGAAGTTGAAAACCACTAGATTGACAAGAAATGCAATTTAGCACAGTAAGGAGAATGTGTGTTTTTGTGAATGAGTGTAAGTTTTTCTGAACTCTCCTGGAAGAGGTAGCTAGATTGGTGTCATAAACCTCAGTCTTTGTGTGCTGGCTCCTGAAGTCCTTGAGGTGTTGCCTCCTGCCAGATGAATTCAAGTTTCTTGGGTAAGGAATTACAGATGGTCAGCCATGATGGAGAGCAAGCCTGGGGCCCTGAAAGGGAGCTTGTTTTGTCTGTTATGTACCGTATCTCCTATCTGCTCAGTGCACTTCTGTGCTCATTCAGGATAGATGATATAGCAGAAGACCTTAACTACTCTCCGCACACCTGCAGAAGGCTTTGTTGCATAGCTCTACCTGTAGCTTGCTTTCTTTTCTTAGACTTTTGGGTTTTAGATAAAAATACACAAACAGTGCATTTATCATAAAGTACTAAAATACAGATACACACACTTGCTCATTTGGTACAGTTACAAAATGATCTTCTGGAGGGTTGTAATTTTGAGACAAAACTTGAAACTTCCCCAAACCAGGTGTAGCACTGCGTGCCCCAGGGCAGCGCTGCCCCGAGATGGGGAGTGAGGGCAGGAAGGCCGGGGAGGGTACTATGGGCACCGAGATGTATGGATATTTGCAGAACACTGCTCAGCACTTGAGCTCTAAATTTAGCAGTATCTTTAATTCACCAGCTGTACTGTTTATTGAAAAATATTTGGACTGCCATAGGTTCCTTGTTTTTAACTTCCCTGCCTGTACACAGGCTCATGTTTGGGAGTGTTCCCTGTGTGCACATTACACAGCTCATTAGCTCTCTGAAATGCCACGAAGTAGCATCTTAACATAAATGTTTTTCACCTGGCCTGAAGCCCACAGCAAGAACATTTCACATGGGATCATAAAAACAAACTTACTGGTTGGGCTTTTTGCTTTAAACCAGCCAGCCAAATGTCTGAGACTCTTCAGAATGAACCCCAAGGCAAATAGGAGGAGGGTTAATAGCTATGTGTGTTTGGAGAGCAGGGTGTATAGGGGAGACTTGTGTAATCCCTCAACACCAAGCCCATAGGGGTTGGTAATACATCGGTGGTGCTGCTGATTTTGGGCCCTTCGTAGGAATTAAGGTGTATGGTAGTGACAGTGTTTACTGTACACACAAGTTAGGAGTCAGTGCTGCGTGTTTTTGAGGCCTGAGTATTTCTAAATGCTCAGTGGTCAGGCACTGGAACAGGCTGCCAAGGGAGGTGGTGGGGGCACAGTCCCTGGAGATGTTCAAAATGTCTGGATGTGGTACTGAGGGACGTGGTTTAATGGGTAATCTTGGTGGTAGGTGGATGGTTGGACTAGATGATCTCAGAGGTCTCTTCCAGTCTTGGTGATTCTATGATTCTAAAGCACATGCCTCTGTGACTCTTCATCTCAAATGCAACCACTAAGAGAAAGCAGGTGATGCTGTTGCTTATCTGGAGGTTTTTTCCCTTGCCTTTTCTCTAATTGGAGTGAAGCAAATATCCCAGTAGTAGAGCCAGTTCATCTAAGGAACAAAAGCATCTTGATACAGGATCAGACACCCAGCACAGCTCATCTGTTCTCCTGTCTGACAAAGATACTTCAAAAGATGCAGGATCACTTGTCTGTGATGTGAATGCTAAGTCTCCAAGTCTGGAAGGTGGGTTTAGACCTGGGAGACTGATGAGACTTCATATTGATGCAAGTTGGCAATAATAAAAGCTTTAACCTTTGGCACTGGGTTCAGCTCTTCACCTTAGTTTCCTGTGGTGATACATCACCTGTCTAGGTATGATCTGGAAGAAGTCTCTCGAGCTTACTTCACTGCTTCCATTGCTTTGAGAAATACATTTCATAGCAACCCCTGTCTTCACCATTCCTTCTCCTTTCTGGAAGGAGACTTTCTTCCTGATTTAAAAATAAACCCAAACCACCTGAGAGATTAAGGCTGGTATTTCTTACAACAGTTCCTTCTGTAGCGGAGTAAAAAAATCTTTCATTTTTTTTAATTCAAATTTTATAAAAACAGTTTTAGGCCTTTGTTCTGTATGTATTTTTCAGCCAAGCTGGATGGATTCTGCATTTGAAGGAGAACCTCTATGCTGAAGTATCACCTTCAGCCTCTTTCCAGCACATCATCTGGCCATGAATTTTGCAAACTGGAAACCACCAACTTAAGCCAGGATATTTCTCAGTTTAATTCTGGTTCTTCTCCTTGCAGATTTTCTTCATCTCACATGAGAGGCTTTGAGCAAGGTCTGTTTTTTCAATCAGAACACCAAGTACTTCTTGTTCCCTTTGAGTTCAGAGGGTTTGCCAAAACATGTTGCATTTTAAGGAATAATCCAAAGGCTGTTGGAGGGTTGAGGCTTTGCTCCTTTCTCGTAGGAGCTTTTCCTTCTGAAGTGTAGGGGTTGGATGGATGTATAGGATGATGTCTTTGCTAACTGTTTGTGTTTTGTCAGAGCTGTCTCAGTGACCAGTTGGTGCTGGAACGATGCTGCAGGGCAATTCTGGGCTCCATTGCAATATTTCTGCATTTGTGACATTGACAAAGCTTATTCTCTTCTATTGTTAGAGGCAATAAGAACCCAAATCCTAGCTTTTCAGCCTTAGAGTGGTGAAATAGTCCTGTCTTGCATGGTAGGTGAAGTACGTTCTTCTGTGGACTGTTTTGAGCTCTTTATATTGCTTATGCTTCCTGAATCGGTGAATATCTGAGAAACTTGACTCTGTTGTCCATCAGTTAATATAAATGATGCCTTCTGGCATATTTTTCTTGTCCCCTTTTTTTTTTTTAATGTAATTTTCTGCTGGAATTGTGGCAACTGTAATCCGGGTTTGAACACCTCATAATGTTGGGGCTTTCTTCTAATAAAAACTGGCTTATGGAAGTATTGCATGGAGAAAGCTGAGAGATTGTGTAGCTCAAGAAATACCTTTTTAGTCTTTAAAAGCTCTCCCAGCTGCAGATGTTGGGACGTGCTTCTCTGGCTTCCTTTGGAGTTCTAGCATGTAGAAGGGGGTGTTGCTGAGCCTTGCTTTCTTTGTGTTGCATCTGAACTCTTCAGGGAGAACTACTGTTTAAATAGGATTTGCTAGGCAGTTGTGAAACTGAGGTTATTAGCTGTACTTTCTTCAACATGTTTGGTTCAGAAACTTACCTTTGTCATTCAAATATGCTGTTTTTCTGCAGAGAACCTTAAGAAAACATTAGCACAACTAATGAATTGAGCACAAAGACAGGACCCCTGAAGTATAACAAATAGAAATGACCTGGAAACTGGGCTGTCTACCTCTGGTACCTATCCCATGAAACACTATTGAATAGTTCTGTAGTTGCAGGAAACTTTCTAATTAAAGCTCCAAATCTTGAGTCGATGTCAAATTTCGGAAGGTTTCAAATTAATCACTTTGCAGATCAGTGTTAGCCCTGAAAGTCCAAATTTTCTTAATGTGTGCTGTTGAGAGCCTTTCTGGGCTAAAAGTTGTTAATAATAGACTTATGTTACAAGGAATGCTTAGCCTCCCTGTGAACTTGTTAGCACTGTGGTAAATAATGTGTTTTATAAGCAGAATGTTCTCTTTCCATTTGGAAGCTGGAATTTTGCAAAGCAAGAAACCAGATATTATGTAGTTTCTTTCAGATGTCATAAAGTATTAGTTTAGAGGTTTCTAAAAAAAAAAAAAAGGCAACAAAAAGAAAACTCCAGTCTTCTAGTTGTGCTTGAAGCAAGACGACGTTGGGATGGGATGGACAATGCTCTGTTAAACCTTGATTGGCTTTGTGTGATGTTCCAATTTGAAATGTTCTTTGGATGCTGTGGAAAGTGCCAGGAGGCAAAAATTATAGCATCTTTCATCTGGAGTCTGGTAGCAAAATCATCTAGATCTGGAGTTAGGGCTGCTGGGGTGATTAGCTGCTTTGGCTTGCTGAAGCAGAGATAATATTTTAAAGGACCTACTTATCCGAATTGGAATTTTGACTCCAGCTAATCCTTTTCTTCTGCTGGGAGCTGGCTAAGTATGTCTTTATGGGATTGTTGGTAATAAGGGCTCTGTGTAGTTTTCTGAGCAAAGAGTAGGAAATAATATGAAGGGGAAAAAAAAAAGGAACAACCTCCAATGTCCTCAGTGGGCAATATTAGTCCCATAGGCAGAAGTGTGGAATTACAATCATGAAGAAACACCTACATTAGTGTTATGGCGAAATCATCTAAAATCTTGTGATCTTTTCTTCTTTATCCAAGATGGAACATCAGAGACAGAGGAGAAATTGTTAGAAGTGTTTCAAACAAATGTAAATTTTCCCAGCAAGATGAGCTGTTGCTGGAACATTGTGTCCTGCAGGATGCAGAGGAGGAGGAGTGTGCTGGAAATGAGTCTGGCTGCCTTACTCTCTAGGAGCCAAGAAGAGATTTTTGAATTGGCTTTACATCCTTCATCAAGACTTTTCATCACTTTGAAAGTAGGTTGTCAAATGAGATGAGCCTCTGGCATCTTCTGACTGGGGAGGAGGATCCATATTTTTAGTAGCCTTCCCAAAAAAGACCCCAGTGACATCACTGCGAAGATGCAGAACTTGTGACATGAGCACATTGCTTCTCTCTCCACCCTTAATTTTGGCAGAGATGCTATAAGGCATTACTACTTGTGGCTAAAATTTTTAAGAAATAGATCTCTATTATTATTATTGTATTTGTATAGTAATACTAAAACCTCTTTTCTTTAGCACTGTAGAAATAAAATAACAAACCTCTACTCAGATTTCAGAATATTTATCATACGAAAGAAATTTAAATTGGAGATGATGGTGATACTGATTCCATCACAGCTCATTCTCAATCTGAGGAATGTTGGCTTTGGCTTGCTGTTGCATTTGGAGTTCATTGGGTTTTTTTCCTTGTATCCTACTTATTTTATTCCTTTTCATTAATCTGTCTTTCAGCAATTAAAATAGCTTCCTTACCCCCACCTCCAGTTTAAGGAGATCCCAGTAAGATTAAGCCTCTCACAGCACGGACTCTAACATCTTTTGTTATGCATGTTTACCTTGGAGGCTCAGCTCTCTGCCTAATCAGGCTCCACAAAGGATGGTGTGCTAAGGGAAAGATGGGCATCCGAATTGGGTAAGGCCCTAAAAGATGATGGCCAAGAGCTGTTATTACCTTGAGGCTTGGATGGTCTCAGCAGCTGAGCAAGGCAAGTTGAGGCACTGACTGCGGAGTCTTGGTGCCGGCAGAGGTGTGTGTCTCTGGGGAGTGCTGTGGCTTGCACAGGGAGCTGGGCATGTGCTTGCAATGGTGGGCAGAACTTGATTGCACAAAAAGCCCTGCTGTGAGGCTGCTGAAGAAATGCAAATGCAGCAGGATCCACGTTGCCCAAATGAGGATGGTCAAAGGGTTCTCCTATGACTGAAAATCCAATTAGTTTGAAGCACCAGGCAGTTTGAGAGGGATTCAGCCTAATGAGCATAAAGAGTGATGCGAAAAGTTAGCTGCCTTTAAACAGCCCTGAGAAGATCATAGTAGGAAGAAGTAAAGTAGCTTACTATCTATGTGAGTACATTAAATACATAGTAGAGCAGAGGATCTTGAAACAAACTTTTAAAAAAAAAAAAACTACCAAAAAAAGTGAAAATATAGTGGTGAGTTTTTTTGTAGCGTATGGAACCTCCTTCTGGGAGGTGTTGAAGGCTAAGAGCTTGTAAGACTTTGAAATACTGCAGTATGGATGTATTAATGGAGTCTTAAAATGATAACTGCACAGCAAAGGTGGAGTGACCTATAAGAACATCCCATCTCCTAATAGCCAATGTTAATTAGCAGGAATGAGAGAAGCAATTCCTTATGGAGTGTAAACAGCTGAGCTCAAGGGAGTTGGGACTTCTGTCGGTCTGATTTAAGATTGCTTTGTGCTGCTGGATTTGGCCATAGGAATATGTTCAAACCTTGCTTTTGAAGGGGGGAATCTAATTCCTAATGGAAGGAGAACCTATTCTGCATTGTCACAGTGGATTTCTACTGGGTGAGACAGGTCTGTGATGTGACATAAAGCACACTGAAGGATGATGAAGGAATTCCCTTCCAAAGCATCCTTCTGATCTGAGCTAAAACTCATGGTTTGTGCTTGGTCTCGAGTAATGACATCTGAATGATGGGACGAGCAGCAGAACATTTTTTATGGGGCATGTCTCATTTAAAAAAGGAAAAAAAAAAAAAAAAATACTGCTGGTAACTGAGTTGCCAAAATGAGAAACACTGTTTTGGAGTCTCCACTTTGGTTGTGGTCTGGGATAGACTGAGTTGCAGGCAGTTGCAGAGGGCCTGAATGGCTGTAACTCGAGTGTTACTTCCAACATCCAGTAGGGTTTAAGTGGATGAGATTGTACCATTCAGATTGATCCTGAAAGTGCTGTGCCCTTCCCCTTATCCTCACCTGAAACAAAATGTATTGGTCTGTTAACTAAAACCCAATGCCCTTCTTTTTTCTCCTTATTCTACCTCGTGTTATGCACCGTAAAAATTTTCCAGTGAAACATTTGAAGATTAGAACTAGACAAAATACAAATAACTGATCACAGATTTAAACCTTTTTCCTTCTCTGTATATCATAACTTTATTGGATTTGCTTTCTTCCGTTTGTGGGGAGGATGAACTCAAAAAATAAACACCTGCTGAACTCTTTATCTGTTTGTAAGTAGTAGCTTCTTTGCTGCAGAAACCTTAATCCTCGAGGAATCTAAAAGTTTTTATGCCAGTTACTAAGATCTTCGGTTTCACAATATTTTAAGATTGCATATGTACAGTTTTGGCCTCCAGTCTGCCTCTTTTATTCTGGTTTTCTAGATTTGATTCCAACTCTACCAAGTTCAGAAGGGACTTAGGAGTCCCTTTGCATTACGATACACTTGATTATGCCACTTTAATAGTTTGTTCACATTTGCCCTTAAACTTACTTACTATTGCATGAATCACCCTTTCCACAGCAGGTGCTTGTTTTGAAAAGGGTTTATGTAATTTTTACCACTGAGTGTATGAACTTGAGTGCTTTTGATATGTGACTTTGTATAATTTCAGAACAAGAAGTGGTAAATATTTCAAATCTTTGGGTGCTTTCCTGAAGCTAGAACACAGTCAAAATGTCTCCGTATATCCAGATATCTGGGTAGCATTGTGTGTTGTTGATGAACAGCTGTAAGCATTGTCTTGTAGCAAATAAAACTAGATTGAAGGATGGGCAGAAGTTATGACTTTAGGACAACTCACAGGCTAAAGGGAGACTGAAAAATGAACTTCTGTGAAAGTGATATAGTGTATGGCTGGCATATGAAATCGTATTTGAGAAAACAAATAGACAACAGACTTCAAAGATAATCTCACAGTGCCATTAAAACCATTAATATCTCAGTTTTAGATAGGTTTGACTTGGGCCATGGACTCAGTTAATTGACTTTTCTCTTGCTACTACTGGTTGTTTAAGCAGCTGATTTTTCTTTTTAAAATCTATCAAATGAAAACAAAATTCTGGTGTTAAAATTATCCATATTCTTTCTTCCAAGGCTTTCTTGCTTTTTTTCTTTTTTTTTGAGTTTGCAGTGCTTCTGTATGGGTTTCTTTTTTTAATCTCATGAAGATGAATGCGGTCATAGAATCACTCAACCATTTTCATGTATAAAAATGAGAGCAGTTAATGCATGCTGCTGGTGGATCGTCAGCAGGATTTGAGTAAAGATGGTTTTGTTAACACAGTAAGGCAAAGTTACTGGAAGAGAAGTTCCCTGGAGGTAGTGAGGAGAAATTGTGATTAATGTGGATGCAAACCTGGTTTTGAAAACTGGAACCTGATTTGAGAACCATGATGAACTTGAATGACTTTAGGATAGAAGGAAAAAATAGTCATTTTTCTCTGTGAACTGTTGAGAAATGAGGTGAAGTTGAGGAAAAATAGTTTACTTGTTGTGGTAAAAGCAACCATCTAATAAAGAGTTCTGGAAAGACAGGAATGATTTGCAGTGTTGAAGGTTCAGTGATACTGAGGGAAGAGAGCTAGGGAAAGAAATCTGCAGATAAAGTTGAGGATAGGAGACAGCCAGCGAATGTAGTTCTGATGTAAATGACTGCTCCCAGAACATAAGTATCTAAGCATTTGTCAATGATGTTTTTACATGTATGGTTATCTTTCCTGCTTAGCAGTTTAAGATCTGATGTTTGCTGACAGACGGTGATTACATAGTCTTTAAAAACAACAAAAACCACAGGAATGCATTAAAAGTAGCTGAGGGTTTAGAAAGTGGTTATAGCACTTGAGCTACTACCCACTGTTCCACACTTCTTTTAACAAAGGGTTAGTGATGGAAAAAAATGGTGTAAATATTGCTAAATGTACAGCAGTGGGGTAAGTATCTGCATGTTTGTAGTACACCTGGGTAATTTTTCAGTGCAGTAGTTGAAATGAGAGAGCCTTCCTGGTCCATACACAAGTCATTTTATGACAGTACTAATTATGATGTGTGCAATAATTTTTCTGACTACTTCCTTCTTCTGCCTCAGTTTTACAGAAAAGCAGACATGATACACTGACAGCATTTGGAAATGAACTTTGGAAATAAGATGGAAGCATAAATCTCAAGACTTTAAACCGAAACAGAAATGGCTCATGATTATTGAAGCAAGACACTGAAGAGCCTCCAACACTTCCGTGTGAGCAGTGGGAAAGGAACGTCTACAATGGTAACACTAATAACAGAAAAGCTGCAGAACCAGAGCTTGGATGACCTGACATGTAAAACGTACAATATTAATCTGGTAAGGATATATCAAAATAACATGTAAATATGAAATGCAAAGTAGTTCAAAGGTAACTCAAAGCTACATGTCTGATCTGGGGATGTAGATCAGCCAGTTAGGACTGCCTTATGGTGTGGATGAGGATTCTAAGGGGAGAAAAAAATGAAACTTCAGTGTTTGGCCCTTTTTAAGGAGATGCTTTCTTATTGTAATAATCTCTCAACCTTCCAGTTCCACGTAAATAGCTGAAAGCCTGTATACTAATGACGAATTATCAAAGCTTCTCAGGATTCCTTTTTCTCAAATAAAACAAATACTGTTACTGAAGTACTGAAGCTTTCTTTACTTTACACTGGCAAATGCCAGATATCTGACAATACTGTTAAGTGTACATAGATCAGTGACCACTGGGCAAAAGAAGAGATCATCCTGTTGAATACAGTTGAACTGAAAGTCAGGTTCCTGACTATCAGTTTACTGATCTACATCAGTAGATCCTTGCTTTATCAGTGTGTCAGATGGCTGGTGTGCTCTGAGAAGTTCTGCAATATCTATTTTATTTCTACTGGTGTAATTTGTGGGTCTGTTGACGATTCAGGAATGGTATTCAGACCATAAGGAATCTGTTCTTTTCACATCTGATTTGTGAAATGAGAGATTCTCTACTCTTCTCTACTCCAGAGTGAGCTTAAGAAAAGGTATAGAATGGTCTCTCCTTAATCTTGGGTGCCCATCTGAGACCATATTCCACTTGTAATGTAAAGCACTGTAGCATTGCAGTAGCCTTCTTTCATCCTTTTTCATTGCAATTCTGCAGATAAAACTCTAGAGTACTAATGAAACAGAAAAAGAAATAGTCAAAATTCAGTGACTACATGTCAAAGGATTGTTCAACTCTACTTCTGTTACTTAAATACTAAGTAATGCAAGCATCAAACCTGAGGCTTGTTCGGTTACTTTAACAGCAAGACTTCTTCCTGTGTTGTAACCTGTACTTCAGTAACTGAACAGCTTCCTTATCTACTTCACAAGTGCAGACCAGGTCAGTCACATACAGTGGAGGTTGTGCTTGGGTACCTCTCATTCTCATATGTGAAGTGCTTTACTTGTCTGTGTTGCAAGAAAATATCACTGATGCTTTGTGCACACATAAAAGCTGATACAAAAATAAGGATGTCTAATAGTATGCTTTAATCAAGGGATTTATTTCTAAAACTTAAATGTCTCAAGTTAAAGTTCTAGTAATTTATATAGCTTGGTATCTCTGCCTGAAATGTGCTGTTCTTGAAAGGCATATGTAAAATCTTAGAAAGAAATCTTGAAATAGAAATGCTTGCTCAGCCTGCATTTCTTTCAGCTAGCATGGTGAAGTACTTGAAATAGGCAGTTTGTAGGAGAATCTGCTTTTGTCATGAACTGGTGAACTTGTGTCACTTCTAGCTAAATTGTAGGCCTAGACGTGGGCAAACGATGGCCTGCCATCAGTTGCAGTGCTCGCCTCTAGAATGCAGTGGGCGGTTTGTAATGTGTAGTTTGAGACCCTGAAGTTTGCAAAACTTTGGAAACTGAGATATCCTATTACTGATGGCACTGTAGCTTTTGGACCAGGGACTTGTTAGAGCAAAGGATTACTATTTTTACACTACATGGACTTCATGCAGGGTTGTGTTGGCATAATGTGATGCCATCAAACTTCTGTTTTTTATTCTTTTACTTATCTGTCCTTAAAGTAAAAAAGAGAAAAGAATGACTTGAGTGGAATGGAAAATGACAGATGTCTTGTGGGTTAATCCCAGTCACACGGTCCTTCCTCCCTGTTCTCCCCCTTTTATGCCATCAAGTAATTGGTTTTGTGAATGCTGTAGTCCTTGAAGAAAATGGGTTCTGAGGGCAGAGAGAGGTTCTATCTATACATAATGGCAGCTTGAAGTGTGGAAATCATGAGGTGAGGTGCACAAATGGACACCTTCATTCCATTAGTTCTTGGTAAGAAGTTCATCTTAATGTTTAGTGTTGCAGTTTCTTCTGTTTAGCAATAGCAGTTTGAAACAATTCTTGAATGGTCTTGCCTGCACCTTTATTTGTGTGCTGGCACAAAGTTCTGTGGGACCATGCAGTGAATTATCTACTGAGCTGATAAGATCACGACTAACCTCTTTTGCCTGGGTTAACGTTAACCCTTATTGATTTCATGATCCCTTTCACAGTGCGTCTGCACAACTGCATGTCTAACTGCATGTCTTGGCATAAGCAGATAAATTAGCTAGATAAGAGGGGGAATTGATAATGTTGGCTTATGATGACTTGAAATGGCCCTGAAACTAAGTCTAGACCTGGGCTTTGGAAACCTGCTTGGACTCAAACACTTAGCTTCTAATGGTCTCAAAGACCATTCAATACCCCTCCAGAAGACTTCAGGCTTTTTTTTTTTTTTTTAATTATAAACTCAGGAGTGGATAAAGCAGTTCTAGAAGCTTGTCCTGTCTAAGTTTTCCTAAGCAAAACAGTATTTGCTGACCTCTGAGCTGGATTACAGTTCAATGAAAGTACAGTTTTCGGTTGATCAGTTTAGTTAACAGGAAAATGTCATTGATAAAGTACTTGCTTGATTGCTGAGCCCATATAGTTTTTTTCCTAAAAAGCTCTCTCAGTTTGTGTTTGAACTGCTCAATTGCTCTTTTTTCTATAGGCATCCTATTAAGATTAATTTTCTTACTGCTTTTGCTTTTCCCCCTCTACTCTTGGAGGAATTACTTCATTGGTGGAGATTTTTTTTTGAGCAGTTGCTAGATGCTGTGGGTAACCGACCTATCAGTCCAAGCTGTAGCAACTTCAGTACACAGTGAATTGAATGTATTTTTTCTTTTCTCAGCAACATGGAGAACCTGAAAATGATTCTGTAGGGTGCTAAATATCAAGGAAGAGCCAGTAAGGCTACTCTTGACTTGAGTAGTGGAGATTAGGATTGTATTTTGGAGGGGATTGTTTTGTTTGAACATGTTCTTACTTAGCCTCATCAGGGTGACTTCTCCAGCTCTGACATGGGTCTCTTTCTGTGTATTTTTGTAGAAAGAAAAGATACTGTTATAGATTAATTTTCTTCAAGTCTTTGTAAGAGAAGAATTCCATTCTAGCTGTATAGTATACTTTACTAGCTCATACAGAGAATAAGAGCTTGCCTTCTTCTGTGTATCCACCTGTCTGAAGAACAAAACTGCCAGCACAAGAAAATAGTAACACAGCTCGTAAGTTAGGGCTATAAAAGGAATTGCTCTTTCAAAGCCATTTACCTTATGGCTACCCTTCTTTATAAAGATAACATACACAGGACATAATGCACTTTATCATTTGTATAACCAGTACAGTGATCAAGTACATTTTTTTTTTTTTTACCTGTTGCCTTAGTATGTTGTAAAATATCAGCTGTATCTATCCTTGCTGCTATTATCCAGCATACTAATTTTCCCAGTCAGTATAACACATTTGATTAGTCTGTGTTAATTATGTCACAAAATCTTGTGCTGCACCTGCCTTTGTGGGGGGTGGAAGGAGACGATTGTATTTCTTTCTCTATAAGCAGGAAGGTTGTCCTGGCTAGGGTGTTAGGTTATCCCAAACTTTTATCTCAGGTGAGTGTTGTGGCTCAAGTAAAGCACTACCCATGGTTAGTTCTCTCAGTAACAAGATGTTCTGCAAGCATTTTGTGATTTTCTTGAGTTGACAGCATTGTGAAGTCAAGGAGTTAGTCCCTGTTTACTTGAACATACATTTGATGGATCTTACTCAAGTCTTGAGGGCTTTTCCTCTATGTTTTGAGTAAGCTTTTACTTTGATCTACAAACCAATAGTAGCTTCTGCATGAAGTAAGGGAATGCAAGATGCAAGACTTTCAAGTGTGGTATTAAGAAGGAATTGTGAGCATCTCCAGGCAGGAATTTGTGGAAGTAACTCTACTATAAATTCCCTCTGTGTATGTTTTAATTATTTTTAATTTTTATGAAGCTGACTTGTTGGAAGACTGCCTTGGATAGAAAGCCTCTAGTAGAAAGACTTGAGAGCTGAGTCTAAGACATGACTTGATAAATTCTTTAAATGCTGATAACAGATCAAACACTTCTTCCTACTTCCTATCTAGTCATAATTGGAAGGTGCTTGGTAGAGATGGAAGTCTGATGTGTAGACCTATTTGAACAATGAAAGTCACATTTATATGGTGGTGGTTAAATTAGTACTTGAATAGTAAACTTTGACTTTCCTGTGGTTTGGGAAGTAGGCCAACAAATTGTAGGAGTACCAAATGTACTTGAGTTGGAGAAAAAGCATTGAAATGACAAGTTAATTTTAAGATTGTAAAGATCAAGAACTCTGAATAATGAGGATAGAACTGACTGTAGGGTTCTAGATGTAGTAGGGTGGAGTGTACATGAAGAGCAGTCCAAGCTTTTTTTCAGTTTGCTAGCAAGGAACAGGATTTTTTTTCATTATTTGTCAGTATTATTTGTGTGCCTCTTCCATTTACTCAGTTCAAGACTATAGATATCTTCATAAATGAATATCTTAACCAAAGAACAGCTGTTAAGGCTCAGTAAAGGGCAAGCATGTGAAATTCATAACACTGTTCCAAAAGTTATATGATGAAGTCCCATCCATTTTTGAGCATAGTCTCTCCAAACACTAGAAGTTCTACTTCTGAAGAAGTACTTCAAGAAATCCATCTTCTTGCATGAAGTAAACAATTCCAACCCTGAGTGAAGCTTGTGGTTTCATTGTTCCATGTGTTTTAATAATCTTGAAGTGTGCTTTTCAGGGAAAGAAGTGTGGTTTTGTTTTGTTAAGCATTCTTTCCAAAAGCAATAACTGGAAGATGGACATGCATGAGCTCTGGAGTCTATCAGGCAAATGACCTGATTGAATAACTTGACCTTATTCTAAGGAAGGTGTCCTTCAAGCAGAACTTAGCAGACTTCCCTATTGCTTTGTAAACTCTGCTTATCTTTTTTCCAGTATAATCATAAAACAATAAAAAGCTCTTCATTCAGGAAGCTTCAGGTAGGTCTAACATGGAGGGGAGTGACTGGAGGAAAGCAGTGTGTCTAGCCAATCCAGGAGAGCTGATAAACTGTTTCTGTGCCCTGTTACAGTAAATCTAGTGGGACATCTGCCATGTTCTCTGTAGATAAAAAGGGTCCTAGCTGCAATAAACAACTTACAGCTTTGTAGGTTCTACTCAAGTTTGAACTTCCAGATGTCATTAAAATATACTAGCAGGTATTGCTTCCAAGTATTTTTAATTTCAGTTATAGAAAGCCAAGTACATGTAAGAGGTTCTTTGCCTGTTCTCCCCTTAGTCACCCCTTTATTTCACTGCCTTGGGCATTTACTGAAAATGGTGCACTTTCTCCTTCTTCTGCATTCAGTGTCAGATGTGACACTTAGTGGGGCTTTCTGGTTTCAATCTGCAAAGAGTTGGCACTTGTAATCTAACAGAATTCTGTATAAGTGGCTTCTTCAGGGAACAAATTGTAGTTGTAGCTGCTTATCTCACAGAGCTGAGCACTGACTTCCCTAGAAGCTGCTCAGAAATAGCTCTAAGAATGGTGTTGCTAGCTGTTAAGAACACTGCAGCTATTCCCTGTAGTGCAGATGATCTATGTGTATGTAGTCCAATTTAAGTCCCTTTTAAAATACTTTTCTCAACTGTCAAAGGTGCAATAGAGTAGTCTCTATTTGATGGATGAGGCTTTCTAAGGTGGTTAGAGTGCAGCAAATGAAACAGACGTTTGTGAAGAGGACCCTGTGAAGGATAAATTTGGTCAAAAATCTTTATAAAAACTAAATAGCAATCTCATGATTGCCACATGGGATTGTCCTCAAGGTTCTGTTCTTCCTTAGTATCCAAGATCTTAGCATGTGTGCATAGTCTATTAAACAACCCCAGTAATTAAGTTATTCTTATTGTCCTTCTCCATGTGGCTTGAGATAAGTTAGCTTTAAGATATTTCAACATGGTGTTCAGTTCCAAAAATATTAGCTATAATTCTGGTAGTTGAATAGGTTGGTGCTGTCTTTGATTTGGGGAAAGCTGGAGAGAGGGGAGTTGCAGTAACCTTATGTTTAAGTCTCTAAGTTTTTGTCCTTCAGAGATGAATAAAATGCAGCTATTAATGTTATCTCAGTGTGCTCTTGTTCTGTATGCTATCTTAGTAGCTGTTAAGAGAAAATTATCAATTCTAACTTTATTAATGTGTATAACACAAATGGCAACTACAATTATGAAAGGCAAGCTAGTGAGAGTGATAGCTTTTACAAGTTTCAGACTTGAATCTTGTGAGAAGGACTAACCAGCTGCAAATCAGATGGAGCTTCAAACTTCTGCTGCTTAGAGCCCTTTTATTTAAAGGGAAGCTACAAATGCATCTGTAGATGCAAGAAAAAATTGTGCAAATGGCTTCTCATATGCAGATCTGATGAGAAATAAGGTTAAGAATGTGCTGTCTGTCCTTTAAGCAGTTCTTCTGTTCCCTACCTCCAAAACAAAACCACCAAGGGCACGTTACCATAGCTCAGTGTTTGTATGTCATAGGAGTTCAAGGATTTAAATGCATCACTGGTAGTGGTGTTCAAATGTTTCACCGTAGGTCAGGAAACAAAAGTTTTGTAGCTTAAGAATGTTTGTTTAAAAAAATTGTATCTGGAAAAAAAGTCTGTGTACAATACTATCTTTTTTGACTAAAAAAAAAAAGAAAAAGATTTATATTAAAAGCGTTGCTTTTCTAAAGCAGTCTTCCTCCCCATCCTTAGTTGTTGATGGAGAGGAGTAAAGAATGGTTCTTGATCTGCTGGAGGCCTTAAGCCATTTTCATTTATAAATACTTTCTTTATAGCCTTCTATTCAGCATGCTGTATGCTTGAAAAACTAACAATCATTTTCGTAGTGATACTTCTTCCTAGATGAAATCCACTAAGAAATTGGAAATCATCCTACATAAAAGCCTATAATACTGTGCAGGTACTACTGACAACTTAAATTCTGAAGACCTTTACGTACAAGCTTTGTTTTACATATGGGTTTTACATTGTTTCTGCCTAATAAACTATCACCAGACAACTGTATGATTTCAAAACTCAATATTTCCTGTCCAAAACTTTTTGCATACTTTTAATGGTTTTTATACCATAAGAAACATTTTGTTATGCTGTTTTTTAAGAACACTTAAAATGCTAGTAAAGCTTGCTTTGGATATGAAGCTCCTACTGGGAACCCATAAGAGTTTGTATATTGAATTTAGATAAAGCTATTCCTCCCTCACTTAAAGTGAGGTAGTTTGCTGTGTAGCTGTAGGATTCAACGTGGAAACCCAGTTGTCAGATCATAGTTTAGTCTCCACTGAAGTGAGAATTGAATCAAAACTTTTTCGTTAAGGGTGAATGATCATTTTTCACTTCACAGTTTACTCCCATGGGCTAATGGTGCAAGTTCTGAAATGGTTTGATACTTAGCAATGTATCAGAAAATGTTACCAATAGTTAAACTTGAGAGGTTTTGTTCAGAAATATTTGCTGTTCAGGAATTTCTTCAAGATACCCAGCAAAACCGAGTCCTTTTAAGGAGGTTGTTAGGGGCACATAGAGGGAAACTGAAAACTGCATGTGTTTTCCTTGGGGTGGATGCTGATTCTTTCACACAGTTAAAACTGTTTTTCTGATTGATTTCAGTACTCATCTGAGAAGTTGAACAAAAGTGGCAGCTTGTTCCCTTTCGAAATCAACGGTAAGTTCTTCAGGAACCTGAGCTGTGCTCTACTGAGGTAATTGGTATAGCAAGCAGCCTTTCTTTTGTAAATAAGGTGAGGGGGATGGAGCATGCTGCTGTAGAGCCTGCTGGTTTAAGCTGGTCTCTGAACAATACTGGGAATAGCTGGTTGTTAGTTTTGTGCTTGTGATCTGCTTTGCATAGTAAAAGCCCTGGTAACACTTTTTTTTTTGTTGTTCAATATCTGCTATGGTGTACAGAAGCCCGGCAATGCTGTTTTTCATGCTAAGCATCTCTTCAGGCTCCTCTGCTAGCAGAAAGCTCTCACCTCTTTACACACCTTCTTGCACACTTTGCCACATGGAATATCCAGTGTGATGCAAAACATAAGCTGATGTCCAGTGCTTTGACAGAAGCGCATTAGCTCCCCTTCCCCACTCAACACCCCCTTGGTCCTATTAAGAGTAAGCTTTATCTAGCAAAAATAAAAATGCTGCTTATTGATATTTAACTACTGTGCTGCTTTATTAAGGGATAGATTTGAAACTTTGTGTTCTGTTGTCTTTGAGCATTGGCAATTGCTCAGTGTGATTCCCTTTAAAATATGGTGCTAGATTTGTGTGAGGTTCTAAAGGGAAACAGTACTTAATACCATTTTTTGATACAGTGTAAATGATTAAAACACGCGTGCAACTTCTGACATTTTTTACAGTAAACTTCAAACCATCTTCCTGAGTATTTTCTATAAATCAGGTCAGTCTAAGCTAAAAACAAGTCTTACAGTAGATACAAGGAGTTTCAGACAGTATCTGGATCCCATTGTGTTGGCTATTTTACTTGCATTGAATTATGGATAGTCCCTGCCTCAAAGAGCTTACATGCTTAAGGCAAGGCACAGTATGTGGTTGTACTCATCTGAAAGAATGGAGGAGGAAGGACAGAGGAATTCTAATAAAACATGTTGTTTGAATAGGCCAGCTGTCTGCACAGTTAAATGATTTTGAGACAATAGGGTGTTCTTTAAATAAGATCCAAATAAACAGGGTAATCCATGACATGCTTAGAGCATGGAACATGTACAAGTATTTGGGTTTGCAATTTTTAAAGCTACTCAGCAAATCTTTTATCTGTTGTTTCTGAAACTGTTTTTAGACACTCAACTGTAAGAAAATGTATTTAATATTTAGACTATATTCTAGATTCTTAAAAGAAGTCTAGAGTAAAAAGCTTGATATTTTAAATAATTCTTTAAGCCCAGGATAAGTGAAACTTTCTTGGCTAATTGGTTTAAATTAGCAAATTTTCTAACCAAGCATGAAACACTGCTAACTGGCCAACAGTTTTGCTGCTTTTCAATTTGCAAATCCAAAGTCTGCTGTAGTTCTTCTTAAACTTCATTGTATAATGTGGAGGAACAGCTGTAAAATGTGCAGAATGTTCTCAAAGAAATGCTTTACAAAAGAGTGAGAGGCTTTGCTGGCAGACTTCTTTTAACCCAGCATTGCCACTTCAGATGAGAAGTTGTGCACTATGTGTTATGTCTGTATTCACAGTAAAACTTGCAGGAGGTTCTTAAGGGATCCTCACTTTATTTTATGCATTGAATTAGGATTTTTTTTTCTGATGCTGTGAATATGAGTAGGAGAGGAAGCACTCGGCAGTCTGAAATAACTTTATGCTGTTTCTCATTTAAATTGAAGCTATTCACCCCACGGAATGTGAACGCCTGTCTCTGAACCTTTCCTGTAGTAAGGTGGTGTTAATGGAAAAGCATTACAGCCAAATGAAGGACAGCCATCTATGAACAGATTATCCTGCTCTTTTAAGTAAAAATGACAAAAATCCTTGGTAGGGTTTCACAACGGTTGTTAATCCACTTTTGTTGTACTCTCAGTTCAGTGCTACAGGTTTTGGTTTTGCTGTACGATGTACTCTAGAAAGCAGATAAGGAAGCTGTTACTGCTGCTCACAGAGGGGAAAACAGTGCTTTAATCCTTCAATATACAGCAGAAATTTAACTAGGATTTTGCATGTATACTGGAATGTCTGGATTGGCTCCTGCTTACTTGATCTTCATGATCTTGGAACTTTCTGCCTGGTAATGATATTTTGAAATTTTGGTGAAGAGCTGGGTATTGGTGGCTCTCATATACCTGAGTTGGGTCACGGCTTTATGTTAGACTAGGCTTAAAACAAGTGGCCTTTTCCTTCCCATCTCACCTCTATCTTTGTTTTTGTTTCTAGAAGACAGTCCTTGGAAAGCTTTAAATGGGGGTTGTCCCATCCAGACCGACACCAGGAACTCTGCTTACCCCTTCCCAGTGTGCCCCTTCAGCACCGGCCCTGCCAGCAATGGTGCTCTGCAGTGGCAGCAGGAACCTTCCAGCACTTCCATGGTGTCGGGATGGATCAGCGAATTAAACCTCAATGAAAACTCGGGGCAGCCCTTGGCACCACCAACAAAACGGCACTGCAGGTCCCTCTCGGAGCCGGATGAGCTGGCTCGCTGTCGCTCACCCTGGAAACCTGGCAACTCAAAGGTTTGGACTCCCGTGTCAAAGAGACGGTGCAACAGCGGTGGCAGCGCGACCTTGCAACGCTGCAACAGTCACGGCAGCGCGACCTTGCAGAGAAGCACAAGCATCAGCCTGCCACAAAACATACTGTCCCTCAATAACGTCTTCACGATCACCAGCTTCAATACATCACCAGTACCCAGACCTTCCTCTGCCAGCAGCGGGTTTGTGGACAGCAGCGAGGGAAGCACGAGCTCCAGTACCCGCTGGAATTCCGGAGGGCCCTGTGACTTTAACCCAAGGCGCCGCCTCTCCCTCTCCCAGGAGCACATCACCGAGACCGGGAATCTCTTGCCTTCAGCCAACAGCACTCCCACCTCCACACCCGAGCTCAGCCGGCGTCAGGGCTTGTTGAGATGCCGCTCTCAGCCTTGTGTTCTGAATGAAAAGAAAAGCCGGCTGAAGCGCAGACGGGAGGAGGATGTACGATGGAACAGGCCATCGTTAGACTTTTTTAAAATGACACGGGTGAGATTTCACTTTACCTCAGTGTGTGTGTGTGTGAAAGGAGCTATTGTAGAAAGGCTGTTTCTAGATAAACCATAATTTGTAGCTTTTTACACTTGCTTGTCATTTAATACTGATCTATACTAACTTCAGCAGTACGCTGACTCTTGCTGGTGCTGTGCAAATTATTTACTTTTCCCAGAGCTCAGTTCGTGAAGTACATGAAGTTCAGCAATGTGGAACCGAGTGGACTGGGTAGCAAAACAGTTATGTTACTGTGTTCCTAGAGAGCAATTTGCAATCATTTCTCAGTTGCCTTGGTGCAGGTCTGTTCAGTTAAGCCTCCTCTTAGGTGTGTGTAATTTCAATGAGCTAAGTAAGAGCGAGCAAAAACCTGTATTAGACAACTAACTCTTAGGAACTACTGGAAAGTAAAGAAATGGAAATAGTGGTCTGATATAGCAAGTGCATGTGCTCCAGCTCAGTGGAGAGGTGTTTATGACAGTTACTCAGAGCTGCACTCCCCTCCTCACACGAAAGTAAAGATGCTGATTTAAAAACAAGTAAACTTCAGTTCATGCCTACACTTGTATTACAAATCCATGTACACAGTTAATTTTTTAAAGCTTCTGTGGTGCAGAAGCAGTTGTTAAGAGGTGTAAAACTGAGTCTTATGTTGTGGTCAGAGAACACTTTGCACTTCTTGAGAGTGTAACCCTACTGTTTTCAGTACATACCAGAGCTGGGAGTAGCTCTCTTAAGAGCAGTGATGAGGAGACAGTTTGCAGAAGTAGCAATAAAAGTGTAAGGAAAGGAAATAGTTCTTTGCCTGTGTCCCTGCATTTGATGAACCACGGGGGGGAGAGGAGGGGGAAGCTGATTAAAGTGGGGCTCTAGCTAAAACATCTAGTCTGGTGCATGGATGTTAGTAGCCTTTGTATAGAAATGTCTGGAGAAAAATACAAAAACACTAGTGAAGTATTGGAGTATGTGCTGTGGAGCCAGCAAGTTTACTTCTACTTTGCTTAGCTGAAAGTCTGTATTGACAGCATTGGTTCTTCTACCATTGTAAGACAACTTACTTAATAGCTTAGATAACTTCCTTTTAGAGAAATACAACTTCTCATGAAACTGTAGGGTAGGTAATTAGGTGGCAAGCCACAGGGAATGATTTGCTCATTGACAAGGTTGGTAACCAGATTTGTTCTAGATGTTCCTAGACAATGTTCTAGGTTTTGGTTAAGATGCAAATTTCTTTCTTAGAGAAACAGGTAAGGCCTAATTAGTTTTGTTAATCACTGCTGAGATTAGGTTGCTGTTCTATTTCAGAAATAATAGTGGACTTGCTTTTCAATTGCCTGTGTGGTCTAAAGCAGTTTTCTTCATTTAAACTGGCTATAGAATTTAGAAGTTATTCTTCTTGAGACTAGATTAGCTGCTTGCATTCTTCAGACTCTAGAGATGGTTTCATTTGTCCAGGTGATACGGTATCATTTGCATTATTTAGAAAGCATAAGGTCTGGAAAAGATCTGATATAGCCCATGTCTGTGGAAGGGTTTTTTTTTTTTTTTTTAGCTATTTAGATTTGCTGCTGAATTGAAGAGTACACGAGACTAATATTCAGGTATTCTTGATCACTTTTTACTTTAAGTCTTACTTTGAAAGCTGTCCTCACGTTAAGCTCGAGTAGTTTGTGCAATTCCATTGTACAGTGTCAAGGCCTCCTAGAGTCGTTTTTGTCTGTTTCAATAGAATCTTTCTGTAAAGATACTACTGTGTATTTAATCAAAGGCACAGAGTATAGCTTGGAAATGCATTATCCTCAAATGAGCTAAACTTTGAAAACTAGGCAAATGCTGGAAATAGGTGAACTAAAAATTGATTCAAGTTTTCAGTTAATGTTATGTTCTAGAGTGGCAGCTTGTTAACATTGCTAGAAGTTGAATATTTCTTCCTAGCCTATGTTCTCCTCATGCCCCAAATCCTGGCACATGTGTAGGTTTGGGAACTTATTTTGTGGTCCTAAACACTTCTCTCTAAGCCTTAACAAAATTACTGCTGTGAAAATAAGCTAATGCTCCAGAAGACTTGTTCTGAGTGAGTGTTGGACAAGGAGATACAGATGCTGTGAGTCTGCACAGAGCTCAGTGAAGAGCAGGACTATGATAAGAGGAGGTTCACTTAGACCTTTTTCATGTGTTTTGATGGCTCCTTATTGTTTCCAAAATTACATCTGTGATCTCAGATATTCCCTTCTAGGTCAGTTTATGGCAGGCCTATGTGCTAACAAGTGTTCTTAAGACTTCAGGATTTTTGTTCTGTGTTCTGTTGCAAATGTTTTCATGTCTTCAAATTTTCATGAAAGCAAAAATCGTCATATTTGCTCAAAAACAAGTCAGTAATCAGATAATTAGTATTGTGATAACTTGCATCATAGTTTACTCATGCTGTGATAGATCTGAAGGTGCAGGAAGGAGTGTTACTGCTTTGCATAGTGGTGCTATGCTGGAGTCACAGCTGTGCGAAGAGCAGAGTTTTAGGTCCCAACACTCCTGAGTTCTGAGAGGTTGGCACTGGGGTTGGCACTGGAATACCTGCCAAAACTGCTCAAGGTTGCTGAGCTTGTAATCCTCTCAAACAGCATTTATCAAATCTAAGTGATTTATTTAGTCTGAAGCAAGTGCTATTGTAGATGAATGAAGTTCTTGGACAACTGTGTGTTTGGGTGAAGTTTGACATAAAAGGGGTAAAACTACTCTTTTTAACGTTTATGAGCTGTTTTTGCTAGTTTAGTTCTGGCAAACAGACTGGGTTAATGATGCTTTAGTCCCTGCTGATTTGCTGAGTATGAGTGATAGAAAATGAGAATAAGATTAAGAAAATAAGCTTAGAGTTCATGGACTAATCATCTGAGTTCATTCATGTATCTCAAGTTTCTATACTAATTTTCTTCCTAGTATATCCTCTTTAACATTCAGTTTTGTGCTTTTATTTAAGAAAAAGGCAGGCAGCTCTTACCACCAGAAACAGCTTCTTTTTGTGTTCCTCGATATTTCCTTCCAAACACCTTTGCACTTCACTACCTGCTCTGTTTTAGTTTATGCTTTCTTGGAAAAGAATATGCATATTAAATTTTCATGGGAAAAAACACATCAATTTTCAGTGAAATGAGCAATTCACGTATGCAGAAATAGATTAAAATGACCAGGCAGGCTGCTGGATGGCACTGTCCGTGCCATTGGACACGAATGGCATTGGTGCTAACTTCTGGAAGGATCTCCGTCCGGCTTTAAAGCTGAGAATAAAAACTTGTGCCATTTCAGTCTTACTAGAACATGAAGACAGCTGTAAAAACAAGTAGAAAGACTGTAGTAAATGATAACAAAATGTGATAGCTGTCTTAAGTCCCTAAGGACTCTAAATGACTTTCCATTCAGTCGTGTGCTGTAGCAGTTGTATGGGTTTTCGAATAGTTGTATGCTGTATCTGTGCCTATTCAGCATTTGTTCACTTGTCCAAAAGAGGAATTGATTCCTTTTGGTCTTCTTTCTCTGCAGCAGGAATCTGATCACTCTGGCATTTCAAGATGTCTGTGCAAGGCAAAGAGGAGCTACTTCAGATTCTGATTCTTCTGCAGATAATAGCCTCTATCGTAGAGCTTGCTGCAGAGTGAGTTAAGGCGGTGGTTGGATTGGTAACTGCAGCTGGAGGGTAGAAACCTTTCTTTACTGGAGTTCTTCCACCCCAGGAAGCTGTTAATCTTTTTTGCAAATGTTCAGCTTTGTGTAGATGTGCATCAGTCAGTCCTTTTAGCAATAACAGAAAGAGGTGTGACAAATAACAGTCAAGATGTTGCACGTTTTTTTTTACCATATAAGCGAGTTTTCTTGTGATAGTGATATTTTATTCTGTTTCAGATCAAACAACACAGTGTAATTTCAAGTCTTCCTGGTGTTCAGCATTCTCATATAGCTCTTCTCCCAACCCTTTTGGCTTGGAGTTGCCAAAAAAATAAATTGTTGGTGTCATGCTTAAAACCTTTTTCATGTGCTGTCTGAAGCTGTCTTTGGTTTGTCTTAATGGATAAAAACTTGGATAAAAACATCTGTTTTGTATTAAGGAATTGTTTAAACTATTCGGTTAGGAGGTATCTGATGTGTTAATGCTGGGTAGTTAAATAGTGAAGGTTGAAGTTGCAATGTGTTTATGGTCAAATGTTGCTGGTTTTTTGTTAGTTTGCTTTCTAGTAATAGGCTCAATTTACAGCTGCTTTTAAGTGACGATGTTGAAATAACAGCTACTGGCAAACATGAGTGAGGGTGGTTTTTAAATTCTCAAATTAAGCTTTAGAGTTACTTACAGGCGAGTTTAATTCTTAAAAGATTTCAGACACTTATGCCACTCCTTATATACATGAATTAATCCAGGTCCTGTAAGCTAAGAGTACAAAGACATTTATACTCTGCTTTTAACAAATAGTGTGACATACTTGTTTAGTAGCAGTCAAAAATGTGTGCTCTGTTCTGTTGGAGACCATGGTTTTAGGTAAACTGCTGCAATACCTATTCAGTGCCCTCCTACAGCTCCTTGTACAAGGAGCAGTATTGTTTTGGGAAAGATCAGAATAAATGAAACAAATTGAGAAGTTTTAATGATCTCTAATAATGAAGGAACTCGGACTGTTGTTGTTTGGGATTTCCCTATCGTTAGGGTGCTTCTGCCTTCATAGAATTGCACTGACATGATTTGGATTTCGTACCAGTGAATTTTCTAGGTCCTGGGAAAGGCCCTAAGTGCCACACTGAGTCAGACCAAGTTCTGTGTAGATCCCTCCCTCAGCTGCTTGGAGGCATGCAGGAACAAGGAGTGTGCAACACACTGCTTCCTCCAGCATGAGAACTTCTGCCAGTGCCCATCTTAAGGGCTCTGAAGTGAGCAGCAGTGGTCCAGGCTCTGATAGATCCATGATCTGTAGACAGTTTTTGTTTTTTTTTTTAACCTTTTATCTTACACTTCCACAATATTCCACAAGTTTTTTCATGTGAAATCTTGTTTATCAGAACAGGATTGTTCTCTAAGCACTTACTTGGTTGCTTTCTTCTTGGAGTGTAAGGTCTTGAATCAGCAAAATGCTTGGGTAAGTTTTGATTCTTAGTTCTCTCTTCAATGGTTATTGACTTCATGCTTCGGGTTGTAGTGATGTTGTGGCTTTGTGGACCTACAAAGCAGGGAGGACTTAGAAGGTAGCATCGGAGTCCTAAAATGTGTCAATGTCAGCCGAAACTTGTATCACTTGTAGAACAGAACTGTGAGGCTGAGCTGAAGGACTAGTCGATAGTGATTTCTTTATCAACTCAACTGCACGCATAGCGTGGATGAATGGGTGGGCTGGATAAGTTTCCTTGAAGGGTGTGATGGGGGAGTCAGTGTTAAAGGACAAAACACATCAGGAGTGAACTGAACTCTGACTGATCTTAGACCACAGGAGCTAACCACTGCCTTTTCTGCAGCAACTTTCTTAACTCTGTTTTCTGGAACCATTGCACCCAGTTGACTTGAATTCCACTTTTTGTGGGCCTTTTACAGAAGGAACTGTGAATAAGGGTGAAGTGTGATACCAAGTATTTTACTTACCCTTGTAATTGTGGTTTAGATACTCTTGATTGTTACTGAGTACTTCTAGCCATCAGTTTTTTCTGTTGCTATTTGAGTGGTCATTACTAGTGGTCACTAAGTGAACAGGTGGATGAATTAGTCATGCTGCATCATTGCTAAATGTAAAGAAAATGCTTCAGATCTTTTTCTTATTTTTTCAGATTTTTTTCAAATTTTTGTCTAGAAGAATTCCAGGCATGCACTTTCAGGCATGTTTACAACAGACTTGTTCATTTCATGTTGTCATAGCATAATCTGTGTTCTCAAGCTGCATGAGTAGCTATCAGCAGGAGTCAAGTGTAGACATAGAAAATACAGTGTCTCATGCATGAATAGTGTGGAGTAGTAACTGCTAGCAGGTTCTCCACTGAGTCAAGCCTGAATTGGCTCAAGTAGGTTAAGTACTGGCTTATGAAGTTCATTCAGATTGTGTTCCTAAAATAGTAAGCACGCTGCTTTAAATAGCTTGCATTGCTTATATAAAGATCATCCCTTATAGCCTCCTTTGTCAAAATGGGAACAAAAAGGTTATTTGGGGTTGGTGTATTTTCTACTTGTAGATACAGTTAAGTCAGCAAAGGCTATTCTCGGCCTGGCATGCTGCATCCATGTGCTGTGATTTAGGGAAAGCATTTAATACACTTGTGGCTTTTACTCATCTAAGCTCTTGCAGTATCCCTGTAAGAAGGTATAGGACAGCACTCGTGGTCACAATATAGATCTTGCTTGTTCTACCTGCAGGCTGCACTCTGCAGTTCAGTGATGTGGTGGTACACACCACTGCTGCTCAAAATGGATGGTGAGTGTCCTGGCACTGTATGGGATGTATCTGCTCGCTCAGGACAACCTTAATTTTGCAATATGATTTAATAATGTAATAATACAAATGAGCAATGAATAGGGATTGGAGAGGGGTTGACTGGGGGTCGGTGGTACCAAATGTAAGTGTGTAGTGTTAGTTAATTTCCCAGTGGTTTCCATTTGTGTAAGGTTAAGGACCTAAAAACAGCTGTGAATGAAACAGTTGAGCTAGGGACAGAACTTTGGTGGTGGTTCTATTATCTCTATTCCTAGAGGAACCTTTAACTTCACGTTTGAGAAAGGGGGGAAAAGCCAATCCTGGCCTACCTTGGCTTTGGAAAATGGTCCTAGGGCCTTATTTTTTTTTCCTCCTGTGGTAGTAATCTCTAAGTGATCATAAAACAAGGAGGCAAAAGATGATGAATTTTAATCCTTTTTTCCAAAAGGTATGAATGAATTTAAGCTCAGAGGTCAGCAGTCCTGTTCAGAGGAAAGAAGTTAGGTGTTAAAATTGTCCAGCTAAGTGTAGATCAGTGACTTAAATCCACATTGTGTAGTTCTAGGTATAAGGCTAATTTACAGCTGAAGAGAAATATTCAGCAATGGACTTCCAGGAAAATGCATTTTTATTGTTTGAATATACAATATTCCCCTAAGAGAGGGGCCAAATACTTCAGCATTTGCAATATTTAAGTGTTTTCCTTAAGCGCAGCCTTATGGCAACCTTATGATTTGGAAGACCCATGTCTGAATGGAAATAGATACAATAAACTATTTATAGGTTTTTTTTTCTTTTAAGCTCAGTAGAGTGGAAACAGGCTACTGCTCTGCCTGCAGGGTTTTGAATACTGAAATGCAAGTCAACCTCAATCTGCTAGGGGTTGGTGGAGCTACTACGTTTATTCCTTGTAAATGAGCTTGGAAACTAGAGAACTACTGAAATGGGAAAGACCTCCCCTCTTTGGAGAGGAACAGGGATGTGGAAGGTTGGAACTGTTCTTCCAGGTTCCTCTTCTCCTGTGTCAATTAGAAATAAAATGAAAAAGCCTTCTAGAGGCAATTTCAGTGATGACTGCAGCACCAGTCTCATTGGTAAAACAGCAGAAATTCTTGAAGTCTCTGCATCTGTCTCTGGATAACAGATGTCTGGTAAGCTTCAAATATTTTGATTTGGATTCTAGGTTGCATTGACTCCTTTAAAGTTGAGCAATATGCATCTATTGAGAAGTGATTATGCCTCCCATACCCTCAAATTAAACGAAAAATAACGTACGGTATTTTGAGTTGAAGTTTGCGTGGGCGACTATTTACATTTGGCTTACTATCAATCTCTAGAAACCAGCTGTGGAAATTGTGGGTGAAGAAAGATGTCTTAAATCATCTTATCTAATTCCCTGTTGATGCATGGTAACGTCTCACAATGTCTTTTTCTGGTATTCCGTCCACTGTAGCATTTTAAATGCCTCCAGGGATGTGATTTCTTTAGCAAAGAGACCGTTTTGTGGGAAGCAAATGCACTTTTGTTTAAGTTAGAAAGCTTATCAGACTCATTTTAGTGGTGTCTATTTTTGGGTCTCTTGCCTACTGTCATGATATCAAATAATATTTTATGGAAATAACATTACGTTGCCTGGTCCTCTGGCTTTACAAAAACCTCTGAGGACTCCTTTTGTCTCTAGAAATCAGCTTTTGCAGGAGGAGGAATAGCAGACCCTAAGTATGGCACCTAGGGAGTAGGTGTCCATTTCCATTTATTCTTTCATGTTTCATGAAAATGTCGAGTGTGAATATTCTTTCTTTTTGCAGGAAACTCTCAGGAGAGCTATAGCTTTAGCTGCAAGAAATAATGGTCAAGGACAGGGACTCCTTGGAGTCTTCTGAGGACATGGGTAATGTTCAGGTAGAGCTCCATTTCCAGTTAAATATTTAGATTATTTCTCTGACTAGTAGCTGTCTCTTAATAATTTAAAGCTGTTCAAAGTACTCTAGGAAAATAGGTTGATCATCACTTTCCACGCAATATTTATTTTGAACACTTTCAGTTTGTTTTGTTTACTCTTCTTTGTGGAATGTTATACAGATGGTGCTTTGTGTTGAAGTTATGTAAAAAAGCAAAGAAAACACCCAAGTCTGCTGTCTTCAAAACCTAGAGCCAGAAAATTATTCCTTAACCTGTATTGCGTCAGGAAAATCAAAGCCTGTGTTCCTGTGATTGACACTGCAGTTGCGCTTAACTAGTAAGTGGGTTTAAACTCCAAAGCCTGTTTAAACAGAAGTAATTTCATTCTGTCAAACTAGTAGGGAGGAGGTTAGAGGTATAGGTGCATAGTTCAGATAATGGTTTTTTCTTGAACAACATTCTCTACAAGTGGAACTAGCAGTAACTTGCACAAAAAAGCCAGTGTCCATTTGCCCTGAGGAAAGCAATTTGTTCCCTCTGTGAGCTCGGTGCTGCTTCCTGGGGTGTGATATGCCAGATCTGTTTGACTTGCAATTTGTTCCTGCACTTGAATTCATGTAGCTTAAATGTACTTGGAGTCACTAACATTCTTCTAGACTTCAGTAGTGATGTGTAGCATCTAGGGCATGTCTCTTGCTGCATCCAGTGCTTGAGCTGGAGCTATGGCTCAAGCAGGGGTACTTAAGGGAAGGTGCTGAACTGTTCTTAAAAGCCACAGATGCATACTCTGTAATTGAGAAGTTCACTTAAGTTTAAAGACAGCTTATTGACTTGGTTAGTAAACTATTTTCCACTGGGCTTTGTTATTATCTGACAGCCCTTTACTCAGGTACGAGTTTGGATTTTGTCATTTTGGGCATAGTTGTATGGCTTTTTTCATCCTTCTAAACCAAATCAAATGAGCTATGTGTTGCAGGGAGATGCTGTAGGAAAGATCTAGTTTTCCATTTCAAGAGTGATTTTGTTAACACAAAGTTTATCTATGATTGTATATAGTTCTTACTATGACTGGGGTATTTGAAAACTGATGCAAGTTCTCTGTAAGCAAGTTATTAGGGATATCACAAGGTTCCCCAGTCCCCTTCCAGAAGGTTTTTAATACGAAGTGCTTAAAGAACTTTGTTTTATTTGGATATATGCTTAGTAACTAACATAACAATGTAATAACTCTTAACTTCTCTTAAATTTAAGCGCTCTACCATCTGAAATCAAAGGTAATCTTTCACCAAAACTTACACAGCAGCACTGTCTGAGACCTTTGTGCTGTGACCAGCTTTGAAGGGGAGGAGCAAATGTTGGGAGCTTTTACTGTTAATGCAGAGGTGCAGGCTTAAGTGTGATTTTTAGATCTTTACTGTGGTGAACTCTTGTGGAAGTGAGAAAGCCTGGGTTCCTAAAATGAAGGTATTGTACTATACCATTCCTTTCAGAGGGAAGTAAAACATTGCATAAACCTTTCTCAAACATGGCCCCAAGAATGGCAGGTGCAATTGTAACCTAACTTGACAATGAATTTCCTAAGGCTTAAGATACTAAAAGGTGCTGTGTTGTGTAGCTACCAAGCTGACTTGTCTGTGAGCTTCTCATGTAAAACTTGAGGACATTATCAAAGTGCATGGAGGTGATGTGCAACTGAGCTCAAAACGGGAAAGTTTTGTGGATTTGACTGCCAGACACTGTCCTGTAGAATCAACTTTCCTTTTCAACAGTTTTTGTGAACCTTTCTTTATGCTTGCAATAAATGTAGCTGATTGTGTAAGCTATAAGTGTTTCCTGTCAGAACAATGCCAATGTTAGCATGCAGTTATTACAAAACGAGATACAGGAGACCTTGTGAAGGGGTGGACTGGGATGATGAGATTGGATCCTCATTACTTGATGCTGTGTGTTCAGTCCAACTAATTAAATTGAGAAGCACATCTAGTTTTTGAGGTTTCCAGTGTTGTTTCTTTANAAAAAAAAAAAGAAAAAATAACTTTCTCGTAGTTTAAAAAAAATAATCTCTGTATGTTTTGTAAGTGTCTTTAACTTTCTGGTGTAGGTGGTTATACAGCTAAAAAGTTCATCCTTTTTCAAACACAAAATGGGACGTTGAAACTGCAGCTCTTGTCAGCTTTCCTTCCAAATACTCCTTGAGTTTGGGCTATGGCTGAGATTGAGACATTTCCCTTGCAATTCGTATTAGAAACTTGAAAGGAGTTCTACAGAGTAAAACTGTTAAACTGTTTTTGCTTGTTCTGAAACACAGACCCTCCCTTATCACTCGCATTAGTTCTGTTGATCAGTCTTCTTGCTTAAATGAAGATGTGTCAACTGCAAAAACACTTTGTTCTTTTCACATCCATTGTTGTGTAATGCTTAGTTTAGGTTCTCCAAACAGTCTAATTCTTATGTTGGCATTTCGATGATATTCTTAAGCAAATGCCATTGTGCAAGTTCATCTGTTCACAGCTGAAAAGCAGTTTTCATCTGAAGCCTTTTGCTGCAGGTTTGTCTTGCTGGTGCTAATGGATGAACAGCCATGGAGGTTTTGGATGCTATATCAAGTGCTTCCCTGTGTTTATTTAAAAACTCTCAATTTCTGGATGCTTTTTGTGCATCTCAGTTGCTGTATTGTCCTTTTCCAATAGTAGTGGTCTTGGTGGATCAATGATCTCATTTCAGAGAGGTAATAGGCTCTTTCAAGCAGGCATTGGTGATGCACAATCTTCTGAAGATTTGCTTTCTTGTGATCTTATGTTGATGTTGTATGGCCATCGTGATTGTAGAAGCCCCCTCAGTGTTTTTCTCCTTCCTCGCTCCCCTCCCCTTGCCACCCCTGTGGTTTGAGCTCTGTATGAGGACGACTCAGAGGAAGGGGAGCTGAATTCCTTTTCCTTGTTTTCCTTTTTCAAATACAATGGTGATTACAATGTCTGTATGAAACAGACATTATATTCTGCTAATTACCTTTTGTCTCAAAGCAAGTGAGTCATCTTCAGGCTGCCAGCCTGCAGAATGAGAGTCCTGAAGAGCCTTCTGTATGAGGAGGCACTTAATGGATTTGTGGCACTGCTAAAGAATAAGTGGTGTCCCATTCCTGCGAAGTTCCAGTATCTGATAGGAATTTTGCCTTTTTATGGAATGGCTTACTAAATGTTTTTGCTACCTAATTGACAATTTGATCTAACGTGAAGTCTTAAATGACAGCTTTTTGTATCTTGACAGAAAAACAATGGGAATTGCTCTCACATTGCATGACCTGTTGTGATTTTCACTTAGTAGTTGAATTTATTCTCAGGTGGTGAAGATTGAAGTTTAATGACATAGTGGAAAAAAAAAGTCATTGTTATTGCTTAGGAGATGAATGATGTATTCTGCCAAAAGTGCTCTATTGGTTTGCATATAGCACAAGTTTCATATTTAATTTAGATGAGCAGGGTAAATATCCTTGATATATACTAAGGATTATTTTATAGTTGAAGTAGAGTTTGGGTCACCTAATTGTTTTTAAGATAATTAGCTTTAGCTTAGTTTAAAAGTAATACCAAGAAATACATCAGCAAGCTGGAAGTCTCCAGTTGGCAGCAGTGGCCTTTTTAAGAGTAGCCTGCAGTACTCGACCATCAGTGCTGGCTCTTTCCATTCCATTGCAATGGAGGAGTCTTGCCCTCAGCACGTGATGGCTGTCCTGAACATAAATGGCCTTCTGAGTCTGTGCTGTTTCAGTGCATCTGGTGCTGTTTGTATAGGGCTCTATGGCTGTATAAACCCAGTAAAATTCCCTGGCAGTCTTTCTGCTACTCATGATGTTTTGGCACCAAAGCTGTTAATTTCAGCATCTTTTCCAAGGAACAGCCCTCCTTAGAAGGAAGGCCTTTCACAATAGATAGCATCTTTCATTTCTAGGTGTTCTGGAGCAGGAAGCTCCTCCAAAGAGAGCCCTTGGGGTACATGTGAGTCTTGCTCCCAGAAGTCTGAGACTATGCAACAAGTGTTGATATCCATGACAACCTTGAGGCAGGACCAGCAGATGCTGTCCCGATATTTTCAGAGATAATACAGGTATTAAATTTGATGCTTTTACCTGTCATGAACCAGATGAATGACCTAGGTATTAGTTAACAAAAAAAGTGGGGGAGTGCAGTCCTTCCAGGGCTTCATTTTGGAAACATCATAGCTTGGATCATGTGTTACTCTCCTTCATTATGAGAAAAAGCTCCTTTACTTATAGCTGTAATTGCTAATTAACCAAGTCCTTAATTTAGTTAGAAGTCCTTTTTTAGGTTGAGCAATGTAAGACTGTAGGTTTTTCAGTCCTATACTTAAAATGATCTTGCAGTCAAGAACAGATTTAAGTTCTCTGGACTGAAATGTAACTGATAGCTGTTCTCCAGACCAGAGCTGTACAGGTCATAAAGCTTAACCAGTGACCTTGTGGTTCTAACTGCAGCAGGGCATTTTCTTGACAGCTCTTCTGCCCAGCTGTTCTTTCTGTAGGTGCTTGAACTTGGAACCATTTTTAGGTAAGGGGACTTAAGCAGGCAAGTCTTCCATGGGCACAAACTTTTTTAAGAATGTAGAATGAATGTGCTGAATTAAGTTGCTTACACAGCCTGCTGCTCTTCAGTTTCTGTTTCCCAAGCACTGCTGTTGGGCAAGTCCCTCTTCGCCTTGCTCTGTGTTACATAGATCTTTGCTGCTCTGCACTGCTTTTCTGCTTTCTTCTGGGGGATTTTTCAAGCTCTGCGGTTTAGTGTCAAAATGCTGCTTAGATTCCCTTTTAGAGAACTGCTCAGGAGACTGGCTGTGCCTCCTAGTTCTGAGTACAGCTAAATCCTGCCTCTAATTTCATCATAAAAATGCATATCCTATACCTTGTACTAGAGAGGTGCAGTAGATTTGTCTTTGACCCTCCTCTGAATGGTTCCGTGACCAGTAGCTGGTATTGTCTGCAGTTGCCATATAAATGGAACTTACAGATTTTGTGCTGCTGCAGAAGCTACCTCATGCCAGGGAACATTTCCACGACTTGCTAGCTAGCTGTAGGACCCAGTGACCCCAAAGTCTGAAGGATGACTCATGCAGCCATACACACTTGACCAGGTCTGAGAGTACTAAGTATCTGTAGAGCCATGTGAACTCCTTCAACTTTCCCAGCCATTACTCTCTTGGTTTAAATTTTGTTCCTTCTGTGCTGATATTTATTAAAAATATATATATTTTCTTAAGTTAAACCATCTAAAACAAGATTTTCATTATTTATTGAAGCAATTCTGGTTATGACACCGTATTTTTTTCAGTCAAGCTATTTCCAGGATGACTGCGGTTCTCAAGCTTTAATGTTCCTGTCTTAAGCTGTAATCAACTTAACATGGTTCTAGGGTTCTAGCTTTCTCTGTCTTACTCCAAGGCCTTACAGATATGAAGACCTCTGGAGAGCCATGATGTTAGTCTGCATATAGGCTATATGGCACAGTCAGCAACCAGTGATGGTGGCAGAATGGTACAAGAATTTCCCCAGATGACTTTCCCAGTAGTTCTGTTCTCAAACAGAATTTGGGGATAACTTTTTTTTCCTTTACCACTGTCAGCACTTCAACCACTTGGAAGTAATTGCCTTAAAGCAATGGATGAAAAAAAAAAAACACTTGAGGAGGAGGTGCTGGGATTTGGGGGGGGGGTAAAGGAAGGAATCTGTCCTTTGCAGTCTTAGTTCATGCTCTGTTTGTGAATCTTTTCCCACTATTTCCCCAGGTGCTGCTGTTTGTGAAACTGATGTTCTTGCTACAAACTTTGGTTTCAAATGTCTTTCAAAGCATGAGTAGTATTTCTTCAGGTGTGAGTGCTGATACATGCTAGATCATCTGTCTTGGGAGTTCCTTGCACACCTGTGAAGTAACTTCAGGCTGGCGTTCTCCTGAGCAGGAGTGAAAGCAGCTGTCAGTAATACTGAGCAAAAATCAACAAACTGCCCCATTTGCTGCAACAAATAGTGTCAGTTTGAGGTATTCCTCTGTTCATGTCACAGCAACTTGGGGGGGGTAGCAGGAATTGTGACTGAAATAGGAAACACATTATCTGCAGAACATGAGTGATGGGTTTGGGTTTCTTTGAATTGCTCCTAACGTTAATAGCGACCTTTTTTGCCTTGGTATCTTATGGGCTGTACTGCAAACAGTGCCACTTTCTGCCTTCATCTCTCCTCCCCCTCTGTTGTGAAATCTTCTCCTTATTACAAAACAGACCCCATATCATGCATGCATTCCATGGGGAGGATTCAATATGTGTCCATTCAGAATAAGGCTCAAGTAGAATTTGGTGATGAAAACAAGAGTTTGTAACACAAGAACGTTACCTTTATGCAGTAGGAATAAACCCTGTCCCTGAAGTTCACGCTTGTAAACTAGAACTGAGGGTTACAGAAGAGGAAGTGAAGAGGAATGGCAGAGTGTTGAAATGCTCTTTTAGCAGAGAGGCATATTTGTAATCTCCAATCTGTAAGAGCAAACCTTGATGGAGCTGTTAGCAAGCTCTGAGTGCTGCTAATTCCTTCTGCATTAAAGCTGGAGTTGATGTGTAGAAGGAGGTTAAGTTGTTTTGTGACTCATACCTGCTTTGTTTTTTGTTTTTCCCCTACTGAATAGACTTTGTGTTTATACAGTGGTTGCTCCGAAAGTAATGCCTCCCAGTTATTTCTGTGGGAAGTACATCAGTTACGAAGAACACAGTAACACTATTTGATAGAGCAAGTTTTCAGCTACAAAACACTGGTTTTTAACATAGTCACCACCATTAGTGTGACAGCTGTGCATGGCTGACTGGAATGTGGCTTGTCTTTCATGTTTCTGTCCCCCCTGCTGAAACACATCGCCCACCGCCTCACCGTGCTCATATCCACAGTTCGGTCTCAGTAAGCATTCAGCAAGCATCAAGGAATGTCAATGGGTGCCATTTTTTTCTGCGTGGAGGAATTTAGTGACACACATCTGCTTTGTACACACTTCCATGTCAGACTGCCCCTCTGCTGCCATCTGTCACACAACAACAACATGGAATAACAGCATGGAATGGAATATTGGTGGGAAGGTTCAACCTCTACTGCCATACCACAACCATCTGCCTCTGGTGTTGTGGGCCAACATAATGAAATAGGAGGCATTACTTTCAGAGCAGCCCTTGTAGAATTAGAGGAAAGAAAGGAGCATCATGCTATGTCTAAACAGCTACAACGAAGGTCTTGAGTATTGCTAACTAATTTAAGAGACTTTAAAAACTAGGTTTAGGTGTTTTGGTTTTTTTTGATTTCTGCAATTTAAATTGTGCCTTAAAAGCCTGAAATCCAGCAAGCAGAACATTCTGGCCTGTTCTCAGAGTTGAGTATGCTTGAGTGAATACTGGTGATGCCTGTTCTCCACTTGTTTTTTCTGCTTTTAGTATGCACTTTCAAGTTCTTTAGGAAGCTAATTGGTCAACTAAATGTACTAGCTCCCAGTTATTGAAGTTATTTTTCTCTTCTTGCTGCATTCCAGACACTTGAAGCTTCACTTTTGAGAACTTTGGACAGGTTCCTTTTTATGTTTCCATTCATTCTTTTCTCAAAAGAAACCTTGCCTAGGGGTGCTAATCTGCCACAAAGGCTGTTCAGGCATCGGTTCCTTGTTATTTCACTGTAGTTAAAATACAGCTCTCAGAACATCTTATTTTGTAGTAGGCTGCTTTCACCCTTCACTGACCAGCTTGTGTTCAAAACATTCTTGTGATCTATTTAAATGTATTTTGAAATTTGTGATAAGCTTGTTCTTGTGTAACGCTCTCCCCCCACCACAGTTTCTCTTCCGCAACCTTCTGGACTTGCGTGCTGTAGTAATAGCAACATCTCCAAAAAAAGTAAGTGCAGCTATAGAGCCAAACTTATTAAAAATTTTGTTGCTGAAAGATATTTGGTTCCCTAGGCTTCAGCATATTGCAAAAAGCACATATAAAGCATCAGCTTCTGCTTTATATTTGTTTTTCTTTAAGAACAGCATGTGAACACCAGCTAATGTGGGCTTTAACTGGTGTTAGATTTCATTGTTCATTCCCAATGTGGTTGGCTCCTGTCAGAATACAGATGAGGAGACTAAAATGATGAGAGAAATCCCTTAAACTTATTCATGGTGGGCTTATAGCACTTGCCTTTACATGAATGTGTTATGTAGATGTTCTGTTGATCCCTCAACTGCTTGCACGTTTAGAAATTGCTCTTTTTCCTCATAAAGTAGAACGGGCTCTTCTGAAACAGCGTTCCCATGAGCCTCTCCTGTCTCAAATTCTCTTCTTGAAACACTGCAGTTTTCTCTTGCCTTGGTCTGCTTTTGCTTTGTTCTGTCTCCTTTTAAGGCTGGATTGTGTGGCGGACTGTAGTCACTTGTATTCTGTCCTGCTCTGACCCTTCCAACTGATGAATTCCTCGTAACACACTTTGATAGTGTGACCTTCTACTTTTCTATAAATGTGCCCATGATATCATTTCAGTCCAGTTCTTGAATATTCCAACCTTCCCTTATGTGGCTGATGCCACTCAGCTTGGGAACTGTGCTATCCTGATGTACTCTTTTGGGCAATTTTTTGCCTTCTAACCAGTCTTCAGACGCATCATCTGTGCAGCCACCCTCGTTGTGCAGTTCCTTATTCCTGGGCCTCACTTCATGAAGTTCTTAGTCTTGTTGCAGTATACATGGGGTTTTAGCTGTTACCTGAGGTAGATAGAGTTGAGCAGGTAAGCATACCATTGGATAGATGGATTCTCTCTGGGTGGGTGCTAAGGAGAATATTCAAGGAACAATTACTATACTTTGAACTTTTCTGCCTATTTTTGTACAGTGAGCAATTGAGGTTTAACACATCTTTTGTAAGGAAGTTAGTTGCTAATAGCTTTTTTTTAATAGAGGCTGTAATTGAATTTTATGCCAAGTGCTGTGTTATAGTGTGGTTTTGAAGAATTAACCCTGCTTTATTTTGGGGTAAGACATAACTTCCAAGACTAATGGCCATGCAGTTGAGGGCCCCCCTGGACCAAAGGCTGCTTGTTTAGCTGCCTTGCCTATCTTGCTCATGGAAAAGTGTATTAATCTGCTTTAATTATGTCTATGAGGGTGAAAGGAATATGTTCAGAGTTACAGTTCATTGCTGTGCTGGGAGTTGTGAGCGATCTCCTGGGCTCTAAGGGACCGAAGGTGTGCCAGGAGTGTTTTTTTCCTCTAGAACCATTTTCTGGTCTAGGTCTGGTGCTTTGGACATCAGAAATAGGCATGTGCAGGGAAACTGAACTAGTGGTAGTAATTCAGATACCATTTAGAGGCATTTTAAAACTTTCACGTCTCCACCCAAGAAACTTCCTGTGAGATCAGTACACACACAGAAGATAAGGATGTCCTAGGTTTTAGCTGGAGCAGTGCAGAGACATCTCCTTTTGTGAGGTTTTTCATGTTCAGAAAGACTTCTTGAATTCAGTGTGATGTATAAACATGTTAGAGAAAAGAACTTGCTTCAGACTTATATCTGTAGGACTCAAACATTGTGGATTTTTGGAAGAATGAAGTAGGCTTATACCACGTGCAGCTGCAGATGAAATGAGTTTTGATGTTGCTAAAATTATAAGGCTGAAGAGTTGTGTGAATGCGTGGAGGGGAATTTCCATTTTTAAAATAAGAATGACTTCAGTTTGTAAGAGGCAAAGGGAATTTTGTCAGAACTTCAGAAGAATTGTCTGGGAGTACTAAGTATTGAGAGTGCCTCTTCAGTTTGGGATCTTTCCTGGTGTGGTGGGAGGAGGGAGGACCACCCGACAGCAGCGTACAGTCTATCAGTTAGGATTTTGACTGTTCTTGGAATCCATGGGGGAGTTTTCTACTCATCTTGCTAGTTCCAGACTTGCTTCTCCAAGTTTGAGATTGTATATATTCATTTTGGGTGGAAAAGACAGCTTGTCTTTGGGTAACACAGGACTAAGTTAGGACTCATGTTGTTTTGGTACCAGTAGGTGTTGTGGATTTTTCTAGGTGAGTGGCTGTTGTCATGGATATAGCTTCTCTGCACTGTTTCCAGCACTGGAGATCACACCATAGATTTTGTTGTTGCTTTGCCACGTGAACACATCTGCTATGCTGTGTATCTGACTTTCAGGAAAATACTTTGATCAGGCATCACCTGTCGGATTTAAATATGCAATTAAATAGCTCAAGTAAATATTTGCATTAGCTAGCAAAGAAGATGGTACCTTGGAGATGAGGTCTGTTGTCATAGCAAAGTGATGGAGAGCAGAATGGAGCTCCTGGAAAGCAATTAACTCCGAAGGGGAAGGTAGTCTGAGATGAAATATCATTTCTAGGCAGAAAAATTGAACAGGATAAGATGGTATGTTTCCTTCTGTACTGAGCTTAGTTTTGCTAGGTCAAAAGATGCATGTTGCTGACAGTGAGTTCTTGATAAATCTTCAGTGACTAAACTAGTACTTTGACTTGAAACTGTGAATTTTTGGAGAGCTTGTTTCTTAACCCAGGACTTTCAGAGTATCAGCTGCAGCACCTGTTACAAAACATAAGCCTAAGGTTGCTTTTCACTAGGTTTTTCAAAGCTGTGATAATGGTATGGCACACTGCATCCACCTGAACTTTAAGTTATAGCAGATTACAAATAAATTTAAAAAAAAAAAAAAAGCTTGACTCAGTGTCTTTGAAATGACTTTTCCACCAATCTGTGTGTTGGTTGAAAACCAGAAGTACTAAGCTGCCTTCGTGTGCCTTTGGGGAGACAAAGACTTTTCAGTTCTTCACATGGAACAGTTTTGGCTTGTAGGAGTTGCGTGCTAAGCAGCTGGCATTGGGGTTAATGTGGCAAGCTTGTGAACTTCGTGTCTGAATACCAAAGTGCTCAAAGTACGTATAGAAACTGGTAAATGGATCTAGACTAAGACCTAATTTCAATGAGCATTTTTGTTAAATGTAACTAAAGTGTTCTAGAGCTAATGTTCTCGCCAGTTCACTTGAATTGTTTTAAATCAAAAAAAATATTTTTAAAATATTTTTCTCAGCACTATAAAGAAGGAGGATGTGAGAAGTAAAACTACAGTGAACTTCAGAAGCTGAGGAAGGATATTTCACTTTTTGCAACTTCTTGGACAGATGTCTTCCTCTGACCTAGCACCATAGCTTCCACCTGCGTGAATGCTGGTGTGAACTCAATTGTAGAATATCCCAAATTGGAAGGGACCCAAAGGGATCATAGAGTTCAGTGTTTAAACTTGTGTTAAATAGTGTTGTGATTAATTAGTGCAAGGTACACAAGGCAACTTGATAAAGGATATCTCTAGACTGTTAAATGTCCCTCTTGTATGAGGGCAACGCCCTCTAGTTTTAGCTTAAAAACAGCACTGACATTCTTTCACATGAATGATTTTGCTGTATTGCCAAAGGAAACTTCGGCTTGAGAAAGGTTTTTCCCGTAATCATACTGTCAGTTTGACAACCCACTATTTTAAGTGGACAAGCTGCAGCAAGGCCCCATACGTAGACAAAGAAGTCAAGGCTTGCCTGTACAGCACAGTTACTAAGGGAGGAAGGCTGTGAATTCTGAAGCATAACAACTATTGTAGAATGACTGTGTATGCGTGCTCATAGTGCCTTTTTCCCATTTGACTATTTTGATCAGTTCTTCTGTAAGTGCAAATTTTCAGTAATGTCCATTTTCCTGTAAAATCTCTATAGGGACATACCTTAGTATCCCATGGGTTGCAAAATAGAGGCATTCTTGGTTACATCAGGCAGTGTTTGAATGTGAAGCACCTTTAGCACAAAGATGGATCTATTCCTTGTTTTCTTCATGCTGTGAGATAAACTTCAGTAAATTCTTGAGACTTGTTGAAAACTTTTTTTTTTGTGGTACACCAAAACTACGGTTTGCCTTGATTGGAAATACCAAGGTGTTGAAGCTTTACACAGATTTTCCTGTTGGTTCCTGTGCACAAGTATGCATCGATTAGGATGACTTCATCAGTGCTTGTCTACAATTAGCGTATTTAAAAATAAAGCCTAGAAAAACTTGGAAGTCTTCATTTTATCTGTAAGGTGTTGGTTTTTAATAACTTGGTTAATACTCTTTCATTTCTCAAAATAGGTTCTACAACTGTTGGCCTCCCAAACTTGTTAATAAGATTTTATAGGGACAAACTGCTCTTAACAAAGCAGTGTCATAGTTGGATGAGTGTATTTTTGAACTTTTAAACTTGGAAAGTCTCTAAATTGTCTTGTAAGACATGGAAGGAAACAATGTTAGAAAATGTGGAAGGATGAACTAAGGAGGCTTTTCCTCTTCCTTATTTATTGATGTAGATTGATGGCTCTGACACTGCATGTAACCTGGAAGGCAGAGAAATTGCCATCTCTGAAACCTGCCTTCCCCAAGCCATGGGGGAGAGGAAGCCTAATACTTCCAGATTACCAACAGTTGCCTTTATTGGTTGGTCTTCTTGAATGGAATTCAGGGTAGTAGGACAACCTGCTGCATGTGTTGGCATGAGGGCAGTGGGGAGCAGTAGGTCTCACTGCAGTAGATATTCAAGTTTCCATTATGCAGGGGCACGGCTCACTGCATCTCCTCATCTGGGTGCTGGGGCACTTCACTGAAATTTATATCTGCTGTGAGCTGTGCCTGGGACTCTCTCCTCCCCCTTCTCCTTGCATCTTGTCCTTACCCAGAAGAGTGTAGATAGCAGGAGGCTCTAGTACTGCACTAACTGCTGTTGTAGCTTCCAGCCAGCTAAAGGAACTGCCTTGCTTCACACTGAAGGGCCACAGCAGACTAGTTTGTCACAATTCAGAAATTCCACATGTGACTGTTTAAGCCATGAAATACACTTACACATTTTACAAGCATGGTAAAATAAAGAACCTTTAAGAGAGAGATCAAGCAGGTTAAGCCCTGCAAAGGTTCTTTCATTCTGGGAAAGGCTTTTGTGGATTCCAGGTATTCTCCACTGATACTGTACAAAGCTGCCTCTTGTTATATTTTAGCTATCTCATCTTTCAGCTCTGTTTCACATTGATCAGTACGTACTTTGGCTGTCTTGCAGGTTAACAGTACGTAGCAGGAGGACTTGGCAATCTTTGCAGTAGCTGATCAAGAGTACTGTGGTACAAACTGTTGGAGTAAAATTCTGAATTTTAGGTAATGTTGGGCCAAATAGATCTTAGGTGTTGTTAAACTTGTCCTTTTAAAATGGTGTACGTTGTAAGACTGTTTAGGTGTAATTAGTAGGTTAAAAATAAACAGTAGGAAGTAGTGTTATGCTTTATAAGTAGTATGAAAGATCTTACGATCTTATAACGCATATGACAGGTGCCTTGTGGCTTAACTGTCATGTCCTATTTTGTAGAGTTTCAAGGTTACTTGTAACTGCTGTGGTGTCTGCCTGGAGTGGCAGAAATCAGGTGTTTGAAGTGTAGTCAACAGATCCTCACTGGAAGTTCTTCATTAGTGCACAATAATACAATCAGTCCAGAGAGAGATTCCTGATGTTCTGAGTCTCTAAAACCTTACGTTTGTTTTTCCCTTTTCCTCCTTTCATCTTCTAAGTACAGAGTTGACTTTTGCACAGAAGCTTGCCATGGCAGGTATTTTTTATTGATAATGTCTTTAACTACACTCTTGTTATGGATACCGACCTGAATCAAAAATAGGCTTCAAGATTTCAGAGTCATTTGTATAGCTATAAATGTTCAGTGCATGGTGTTCGTTGTGTTAAACATTTCAAAAATATATATTGCATGGATGGGCTAGGTCTTGTAACTTGAGCATCTATTACTATAGAACCAGAAGTCTCTCAGAGTTTAAATTGTCAAGGCTTTTGAAAATCTCATGACATGGAGCAAAGGCCTTGTTTTTCTCTTTTTTCAAGCCTTGCAAAGCTCATGTAGTTGGCATAGGAGGATGTGTTTTCAGGGCATGCAAGCCAGCAGTTGGATTGGTAAATTGATCTTAAGCTTGTTAAATTTAATACTCTGTACGTGTGGGGTTTATTAGGTCAAGTGAATAGGAATGAATTAATGGGATTTAATACGGTACAGAAATACTCAACTTTGCAGAGCGCTGTTTAACTTCCAGATTCACCTCAAAGGTATAATTAATGTGCATGCTTTCTGTTAAAAATACTATCTTCTGCTTTTTGTATCTTCAAATAACTGAATTCCTTCTGCCTCCTCTCCTGGAGAGAGGACGTAACTCGTGGAATTCAAACAACTGTGTGAAATAGTGAGAATTTCCCTTCCTCTCTGTTTTCTGCAGTTCAAGTAGCTTGCGCTCAGTAACAGAGCCTAGAGACTTAAGGAGCAATTAATGATATTGAGTGGAAAACTTAGCCAATACTCATTCTTTGAGGAGCTATTAAATTCTTCATTGAAATCCGAAGTATTTCATTCCTGCGTTATCTCTGGAGGGACAGAAAAATGTTTTCAGTTCAGGTTTGCTTACCTCTTCACTGTGGTATTTGAGCTCTTCAGGAGGAGTCCTCACCCTAGAAGAGTGGCCAGCAGAAAGAATTTGGTTTTCAAATAAAAGGCAGAACTGAACCCTTTAAGCCAAGGGGATACCTGGAGGTGAAGTATAGTGGTTTTGATGTGTCTGGTAGTGAGAATTCAGATCCAATACCAATTTTGATAGACTTCATGGTAGATTTAGGCCTAGTGAGAATGGTCATACTCTTGACTGGGGAGGGGGATAAATCCTTATATAAATACTTGGAATACCTGAAATGTGCATCCACTTCTTAAATCTCAACAACTAAAGACTTTGAATTCTACTTACAACATGACTGAAGTATAATATGGACTTTCTCAAAGGGTCTCCGTGTGCTGGTGATGGACAAAAACCAGCATATTCTTGAAAATGAAGCAATTGTAGAACATGGGAAGCTATTGAAAACTCTGAAGGAGGTTTGCATGCATACCACTTTTCTAGCAGAAGCGTTTTGTTGGGGGTGAGAACACTTCAGTGTTAAGTCCTAACTTGCAGAATTTAATAAGTGACCTTTTAGGCTAGATGTGAAACTAGGTATGATGAACATACCAAGAGTCAGTGGTTTGTGGCTGCTTAAAGAGCATTATGTGTGTTTAATACATATATAAATGTTATCCAACTTGTGTACCTTTTCCCTGTGCTCTACTGTTGGAGGCCTTCACACAGAAACATGTTGCTGGATGGTGATCACTGTGAAGACTAAAGTAATATTGTTCAAAATGCAAGTGAGATAACAATCTTAATGAAGTTTTTTAATTAAAAAAAAAGAACAGGAAACTCACTTCTATTATACCGCTCTTTAAAAAGTTGTGTATTTGGTTAAACCTATCCTAATGCTTTTGGAATATTATTTTTAAAATAAAAGGTTGAAGATAAATTCAGACTCTGCTTACAGATTAGCTACTTAACCAGGATAAACTGCAAATCTAGTGGTTTCTGATGTTTTCCAAGATGTAGTCTGGTATCGCTATAACCAGGTGTAGATGACCTTAACATAAGCTTGCTGTGGAAGGATATTGGCTGAGAAAAGGTTTCAGTGTTGGAGCTTTGGATCACAACTACTTAGACCCCTTTCTTCCAGGCAGGAAAGGGAGAGATCCCTGTGTGGACTGGGACATTAAAATTGAGTGTGATTGGACTTCTCTGACTTGACACTGTTCTTTTCACTGGTGTTGGGCCATGTCTCAAGTAAATATGGACTTGAGAGCTAATCACAAAGTCCTTTCTTTCTGATAAATGGGTTTTCAGGGCAGATAACTTTTCTTTCCATGGGCCATGTGGTTTGTAAGGGAGGGGTGGATGGGCAGGTTTTAACAAGCTCTTTTTGCTATCATCTTTACCACTTGCTTTCTGCGACTGTAATTCATGAGTCTCTATAGTCATGTCTTACTGAATAATCATATTAAACACATAAACACTAATAGGGTATAAGCTCTAGAAGTAGTAAGGTAGCTTCTGCTTTCCAGATCAGTAAAAGTGCATGGTTATGTAAGAGATGGATATTGGGTGCATACCAGTGAGTGTCTTTACTCATATGAAATTTGGATGCTTTGGTACGATGCTTGCAACAAGCTGCATTTTGAGGACTTGCAGATCCTCCAATTAATGCTGGTGATGAACCAGGAATGTAATTTGTTCTCGTATTGTAACATTTGCAGGTTATGCAACTACCTTAGGGAATTGAGCTACAAGTCCTGAGCTTAGTTCTTACTCTCAAACATACTTGGCAATGGCTCCTAAATTTACTGCGACAGTTGCTGTATAAATTGGCTTTTGTCCATGTGTTTTATATGGCCACTGAAAGTACTGCAGACTTTGAAACTTTCCTTTGAACGGTTTTATTGAACTCCTCTCACTTCAGACAGGCTGCCCTTTGAAATGTGTCCTGTCCAAACAGCTCAGACCTGGATCCCTTTCCCTGGAGAGGGATGGACCCCTCTGGGAGCAGTGTGGGCAGCAGCCAGGTGGGACATGGGTGCTGCTGGGTGTGCAGAGATGCCTCTCAGACTTCACCATCCTGGCAGTGGCCTGGCTGTGGGTATGTACCCACATAGCCCTCCCATTACCAGGCTGTTTGTGTGCTGCTGGAAGTGCTGTACCCCCTTTTCTCCACTGGAATAAAGCAGGAGAGCAGAAGGAAGCATCCCCAAGTGCAACCAGTTGGATGGTACCTTTGGGTTATTCTTTCCTTCACGCTCCAAAATTGTCGCATAATATCGGTGCCAAATGAATGTTATTTTAATAATACTGAGTGCTTCAGAGTTCTCAGAACTTTGGACATAAGCACAGATGCTTTAATAGGTTCCATTATGCATTTGTAGAATTAAATTTGGACCTGTGTGCTACATGCTGGGAAATATTTTTGCTTTTTCTGCATCACTTACCCATTAGTGCCTGACTTGTGGTGCAAGCCCTAGTAAACCAGCCTGTAGCCCTTTCTGTTACCCTTTGCACTTTCTGTTACCCTTTGCAAAGTGTAAGAACTACATGAGCTTGTATTTTTGATGAGTTTTCTGTCTTACTCTGTAATAAAACTTCTTAACCTGACAAAGCTTTCAAATATTTGTTACTGCTCTGGTTACAAAGCAAAATTTGTGAGACGGGGGGTAAGATGGATGTATTGTTTCTATCAAATGTTTGAAAGCTCAGTCAGCATGCAGGTACCCCCAGCTTTGCTCTGCTCAGCACTCAAGGAACCAGCAACCCCTGCACTCTGTCCCTCTTGTCACACTGCAGAGGCCACCAGTGTCGTGTCCCATGCTCAGAGCAGAATATAAATGTGAGTCTGAAGAGTTAATTTGAGTTCTGGGGAAGCTTTTGACTGGGTGGCAGCTGCAGCCTCCAACACCTCATCTCACAGAGGCAAGGTGCTGGCAGCAGCTGCCTGCACTTCACGTTTCCCTCTAACAGTGGCCTGCCTGAATGTTCTTGTGATAAAGTATCTGTGGGTTTAATGAGGGTGAAACTTGGCAACTGCTGCCCAGGAAAGTGGTGCCAGGAGTGTGAGTTTTTCAGAGGGCTTAATGCAGTTAATGATCAGTTCTTTCTTTCCCCATAGTAACCTCCTTTGTGTGAACAGCATTGCCCCTTGCATTATAAAACTCGCATTATTAAAAAAAAATCTGCCCTGTTTTGTAGCTAGGACAGTATACAGTTGCATCAGCCCAAGGCTGTCCTTAGTCAGCAGCTTTCACTTCCAAAACTGTGATTAGAAGGATCACTGCACAGTAAGTGTTCAGCACAGTCCTCACTTGTGCTTTGGTGTAGGCTCTGTGGATTCTTTTAAATGCGTGAAGAGGAGGGAACTGGGTAAAAGCATGCTCCTGCCTAAACAGGGGAGCAAACTAGAAAAACAGATGGTGCTAAAAATAGTTTATTACCAGGGCCTAAATATGGCTGGTGATTTTTTTTTTTTCCTTTATAAATAATGCAGCTATAAATCCTGCTAGATATCAATAAGTATTGAATTAACTCCAAACTGCTGAGTGTTACAGAACCCTTTTGGCAGCTTTCCAAGCGTGGTGTTGCCCTTCATTCATAGGATCAACATTTAATTTCTTAACAGGGGAAACCTGAAGAATTCATCCCCTTTGAATGGAAACATAGATGCAGGGAGCTTGAATGAGTAGCTACAGGCAAAGGCATCCCATTGCAATGGAAGGGAGCCGTGCTTGATGAGTTCCTGCTAGGTCACAGCCAGGATGAATCTCCTCCTTTCTTTTCCGCAACGCATGAACAATCAAAGGCTCCTTTTTTATCTATTGTTGCCATGGAGGGCATCCATTTAAAGTTCAAATTCCAGCAGGCTTGGGAAGGAGATAGGAGTAGGCTGGGCTGGGAGATGATAGTCAAGCATCAAGCGAGCTGCAGACAAGCCAGCACTTTGTGCTGTGACAGGGCAGCCCAGGCCAGGGGTGCTGCCATTGAATGGATGCTGGGAGGCTTTGGGAGCAGTGAATGAAATGCTGTGGAGGTAGCGAGCACAGGGAGCATCTGGCGTTCTGCTTTCTTTGCATCAGCAGAGTGGATCACAATGTGAAATTAGGCCTGAAATGGCATTTAATGAAGTGAGCCCTCGCGCTGGAGGTTCCCTGCGCTCTGACAGTAAGCGAGGGTAAGCCTTGGGGTTAGTGAAGGGAGGGAAATCTCATTAAGGATAAAGGCCTTCTCCCACTCTTTTGTAAATGGTCTTCTGGAACAAATGTCTTAAAAATAATCTGGATGCTCTCAGAGCTGGGCAGTGCTGTTGCAGTTTATCAGACCTGCAGCTCTGCATGTTTGCAATGCTGCTCTGTGCAAATGAGAGGACACAGCTCAATATCTGCTGCAGATTTACTTTTTCCTTTCTGGCCAGTTCCCCAATGTGCAAGTCAATGCTCATTGTTGAAAGAGCTAATGAGTACCAGACCAGCTGCATTTGCCATTATGAGCACAGGGGCCATCTTATTAACTCACAGGCAAGGTTTCAGCCAGCTGTGGATATTTTCTTTTTTAATTATTAGCCTGTCATAAAATTGAATTATGCTAAAACTATTGGTGATGTTGTTTGGGATACAATACAATATTGAGTTCAGTGTTGTATATGGGATACTTAAAGTGCCTGAGCTGCACCAGAGGGTGTAAAGAGGTGAGAGTCCTTTTCTCAGGTTTTAGCATCTGGGTTTTGGCAGGTGGTGGGGGATTAAGTTTTTCCTTGCTCTAAGTTGCATGAGAATGGTGGCTAGCAGAGGAGTTCAGTAGTTTCATCACTGATATGGAACATTTTTCCATCTTGGAGTGGGGTGAAGAAAGAAATCTCAATGTGACTTCATTTATTAGGGAGCTTTCAACCTTTGAGTTGAACTCAAGGTAATTTTAGGAGAGGGGGTCCTCTGAATATTCAGTATTTTTTGTGATAAGGTGGTAATCAGTAACGGATTAGTGCATCTTTAATAGCAGGATGAAAACTCATTTCATTCTGAAACTAGGCTTTGGCCTTTCATAGACTGAATGCTGAGTTTCTGTTGTGAAACTCAGTAACAAGGTGGATGTGCATCCCTTGCTCTTCACAGTCACTTTCTGACGTGGTGCAGCATCTTCTGAAAGAGGCCTTAAGCTCACTGTTTGAAGTGAAGTTTTTCTCAACAGATTTCTTAAAATCACTTTGGAAAGTTTTAACTGTCACTTTGTTACTCTTGCACTGTACAGCTCAGTTCCTGCTGTGTGGGTATAGTGGGACATAGGTGTGACCAACACGTCTCAAGCATGTGAAAATGAGCTGATCTGAATTCATCTCCATCAGTTGATGATGCTGATTTGTTCTTCCATTGGATTTTTAGGATAGGAAATACTTGTTTACATACTCTCTTCCAAGTATATACAAAGATTCTTTTACTACTGTAAAGCCAACTTGGAGAACAGTTAAAAGCAGATGTTTTCTGAGTAGGTGATCTGGAAGCTGATTGCTTGGTGCTAGCTGCAGATAATCACATGGCTGAGCTCTTCATACTCTTGGAAATATGTTTCTTTATATGCTGATAACACATGCTTCTGCAATAAAACAAGCGTTATCAGAATTGAGTTTTAAATAAATGAGACTTCTGGATGCTCCTGATTTTGGTTTTTGTTACAGTAGCAACTATGTGGCTAAAAAGGCTCTTATGGCATGTCTCTATGGTGTGCTAGGGAGCTTGCAAGCTGTGATAGCATAAACAACTTCAGCTCTTCAAAACAGTGTGTGTGTAATACTTGAATGTGTAGCTGCCTGCATGCAAATGCTGATTGTATTATAAAATAGAGGGCATAAACTGAAGTTGGCCATACAGTAAGAGCTCAGTTTTAATGTTACCACAGTGCTTCAGGACTTTGAATGTTGACTCTCCTGCAGATGAGTTTATTTGCTTCTCTTGAGTTGGTACCATAAAAGCACCCCATAAATAGCTTTCTGACTTAACATTTTGAAAACAAGCAGAAAAGCAACTATTGGGTATCCAGTGCTGAAGTTTTGTGCTTTCAAACTTGGTATTTGATCCGGTAAACAGATTTGTCCAAGCTGTATGTACTTTTAACCAGACTTAGGTTTTAGCACAAGTTCACTTAAAATCTATAGACTTATAGAATAAAAATCTGTTAGCAGACTTGCTGCTTGATGTCAGGAGCAATGCTTGAGTCATGCAGTTTCAGAAATGATCAAAATGATCCAAAATCAGATGCTAAGCAAGAAAAGTACAGCGTATGTGTTGAAGATTGAAGATGAAGAGTGCTAATGGTGTTATTCCCAAATAAATGTGTTCAACTGAGCTCATCTCTGGAAATAATTAGTGGCCAGAGTCCACCTACAGTTTGAATTAATGTTCCTGCAAGAATTTATTGTTAAATCATGGTTTTTGCATTGAGCTGAGCAGAAGATTCCTAATGGCACTTTGTGTGTGTGTACCCCTGTGTGTGTTTGCATAACAAGATGTTAAAGCTTTGTTTAGGACAACCATTTCTACAGTGGAAAATGGATGGGAAGAGGGGAGAACTGTTCCCAAGCTGAGGTTATGTTTCCCTTTCTCTCCCTCCCCCCCTCCCTGGCAGAAGTGAGCTTTATGGCCCAATTATGGAATCCCTTAAAATGCTGGTTATGATGGAGTGCCAGCATAACCCAATAATATAGGTGAGGCTGACATCTGTCAGTAACTAATGAGGGCAGCCTTAGAATTAGGGCTGGGAGTTGACTTCTCTAATTTCTTAAAATTTGACCCATCGTATCAACTTAAATATTTGACTTGAGGATGAAAAATGAATGCACTGCAACTTGGAGGGGTGGTGCATGGGTGTTCTCAGAATTAGTGCATGTGCAGCTCAGTTGTGAGAGTAATTGTTTGCAGCTCATAGCAAAGTCGTGAAGGAATAAGAGCTTGGCTGAAGTGCTTAGGAATGGAAGTTCTCTATAAAAATAGATGACACATAAAGGGCAGGAAATGAAGCCAATATGGTCATGTTTTCAAGCCACGAGGGTCAAATCCTGTCCTGTTACGCTGGTGCACTATTGGTCAGCTTAAACCATGTTACTTGAGAAGGCTTTGGCATGGTGAAGTGAACTTCAGTGTGTTACTGAGTAGCTGTGCTTCCAGGAAACAGCTTTTGATCTTCTTGTTTGAATGTATCTGGTTAGAATGAATGTATCTAGTTAGAATTCTGGATGCCCAGCAGAGCTCCTGATGTCGGAGGCAGTTCTTTGTTTCGGAGCTGGTGGTAGCCATGATGTCTTACTCCTCTGTTGGAGGACCAATGCCTTGGAAAGCTTTGGCTGCCAAGGGTAGTCCTGGTTTCTGGATCCTGAGTGCTGCAATATTGAAAACATCACGCAAGCAATCTTCCTCTGTTCAACAGGGTTCTTGTTCAAAATGTTGATCTCTGAATAATTACAACAGTGATGTGTATGGATGCGTCTGTATGGAGGAATGTGTGTGCTTCCTTATTTCCCAGTTTATACTGCAGAAACTAAATGCATCTTTGTAAAAATCTGTGCACAAAGTAGCCATTATTGCCAGTAATATGAAAGAATGATGCTGTAGAGACTTAGTTTTAATAATGATGTGCACTGTGAATTGTTTCTTGTTTCTGTATTTCTTTTGTGAAAGGCAAGGTGAACATTTCTGAATCAGAGAAGGTGGAACAGCCTTGGCATAACATGAATCACTTCTGATGGAGGGAGCACATGGTTGCATTGTTTCCCTCTGTGCCACTCCATTACAAAACCAGATGTGCCCATCCCTGTGGGAGCACACGCAGTGCAGCTGTTTGTTCCCCACACCGTCACTCGTTAATGCACTTCGATGTAAATTTGCCAACCTGAAGTCTCTCCAGCTTGTGCAGCTCGAATGCATTTGAGGCCCAATCCAACAGTGTCCAGCTCTCCTGCTCACCCTGCTATCTGTATTAGAGATGGGCTTAGGGTCACCCAGGGAGCAGGAAAATAACTGGGTGAAAAGTGCAAAGACAGTCCTTTCCCTTATACTTTGATGCTGTGGGAGAGCCCAGAGCGCAGCTGCTGCCCTGCAAGAAGAGCTAGAACCCTGTTCTCTCTCTTCAATTGCTCTTTGAGTCTTTTCTGTGGCAGGGCTTATCCCTTTGAGGAAACCTCTGTTCTAATGCATCAGCGCGTTTCAGATGAACACTGCTGCTGTATCTAGTAGCTGTCGTGTTTGGCTTAATCTTCTTTCTCCCTGGCCAAAGTCTTGTGCTGCTTTATTCAGCTGAACAAAGTAAATGTCGTCATGTTCCACTTTGTTTGATGCTGTATTGACTATCAGCCAATTTAGAACAGTTGAACCCACTGTGTGAGCCTCTTCTATGTTAGCTAATGAAATAACTCCCAGCATCTGTAGGTATTTATTCTTGCTGGTCTGGTACTAAGAACAGTTGAAACTTTTTTTTACTTAATTACAAGCAGGTGAAATAGGTAGGCCTGATGTTTGTAGAACATAATTCCACATTCCCGTAATAAAAGAGAGCATGATTTATACTTACTGAAATGGCAGAGGTAAGAGGTTGCAGTTCGCAAATCCAGAGACTTGGAAAATGTAAGATGCCAACATCTTAATTAAAATTCCATACTGTAAACTTTAATTAAAAAAAAAAATGCAATTTAATGTTGGTCTGGGTTTTATGTAAGAGGAAAATTGCCATGTATGTTCACTTCCATGTTAGTATTGCTATTGAATTGTATTCTTGGCTGTTTTACATTTAGTGTTTCACATTAAGTATTCCATTAACTCACTTAGATTCTAATTTGTCTTTTAAAAAAAAAATTAGTAGCAAATGTTGATCAGTGATGACTGGTCCTGGCCTTGTAGAAACTGCAAACCTCTTGCACCTGAATTCCCTGTAAGCATCTACTATCTGTCTGCTGAACTGTCCCTACCTGACCCAAAACTTAGTTCAAAGTAGAATATAAAATGGCAGCAGTGTTCTGTTTGCTTAAATCCAGTGCAGAAAGACACCTTTAGACTGACAAACTATTGTTTAATCTACTGAAGTGGCTTAGTTGGATGCTTAATGTTGAAAGTTAATTGAGCACACGTGCTTCCTGCCCCAGTCTTTGTCCGTTTTGCAGACCTTTAACTATTCCAGTGGGCTTGGTCAGTTACTTCATGTGACGAATAGCCTTGTATAAGTTGATATAATTACACAAACTCAGCATTTCAGAGAAATATTTCTATTTCATTGGAACATGATATTTTCCAAACTAATAGCACTAAATAAAAAGGCCAAATTAAATCACAGGTTCTTACAGCTCATAAACAAAATTTACAAGGATACCGCAGCACAATTTAGAATAAGCATAAAAATCTAGGCCAATAAATAGATCAGCTTTCATGGTAGACTACACCAGAAAGCAGCATGTTGAAATCTAGAACAGTCTGGCTAGTGGGAGATGAAAGCCTGTTACTTCACGGTGCTGTTCAGCATCTGATGTGAAATGAGCTGATGTCAGTTTACTTCTCTTCCTGGGCACCTACATCTAAAAAATTAAAATTACCTTTGAAGATACAGCAGAGACAAAGTACTGAACAACTTTCAAGTCATAGCCATATTGCTGGGTGTCAGCTGGTATTGATCCTTAACTAGGTCCCTGGCTTTTGTGAAGAGGATTTACCTCCTCTGACTACAAAAACCTGCTGCAGTAATTTGATTTCTGGTGTGAAGAATGGTTATTTTAGTTGTGCTGAATTACATGGCAAAATGGCAGAGGTGGTTTGCTCTTCCCCATTCATATCCAATATTGCTTTTTCTACTTCCTAGGCATAGTGAATAAGCATTGTGATCTTGAGTATTCCAAATATTGAAAATAGAATATAAAAATACACATCAGATTCTCAAGTAAATGAGTAGTAACTGCGGAGCTGTGAGAAGTGAGCAGTCTATTTGGTCCCCAGAGGGAACCCAGTCAAAGATTAGATTTAGCCCATGAAGGTGTCAGGAATGTTCTAGGGATTTGATTCTGTTTTCAGTAGAATACAGAAATGTTCTTGTTAACTACTTGGTTTTGTGGCTCAATGCAAGAAATATTTTACTTCTCAAAATAGGTATTGGAAATAAATTAGAAGTATGCAGTGTTGTTAGACTTGAAGTACTTCTTAGATGCTTTAACTCAAAAATGTAATGCATTTCTACACTTTGATTTCTCATTTGAGCAGAGAAAAAAAATTTCCCCATTTCCTTTGGTTTTTTTACTTTTAGCTTCTTGAAGATGACTGTTCACAAAATACTCAGTGCTATGCAGGACAAAAGAGGCAGACAGACCACGAGACGTTTACCCTACAGAAGGGTTTATGGTTTGCTGCATCAACACAGTGCTTTTCTTTCTTGTTTTTCATGTTGTGTAGCTGATGATGCAGGGGTTAGAACTGTGATATTTCTTCATCAACAAAACCCCATGGTTTACAGTAAACGCGGTACATGCCTCCAACCCGAGCGATATTTATACAAGTAATTGGTTGCATGAACTGAAAATGTGTTTTGTAGGGAGGGACACTCCTCTCTTCACATGGATTTATTAAAGGGTATGATGTCAGGGGATGGTAGGTTTAGAAGGCAGCTCTCAGCAGGATACAACGTGGTGTTTAGCACCAGTGTTTTGGAACAATTTGTGTAATTTCAAGTCCTCAAGTCTACACCTTAGCTTCATAAATCTCTTCAATGTAATGAATCCGTAGCGTGGTTGAATTTCATTATTGCTGAACCTTTTGGGGGATAGGTTAGTGTCTGAGGGGCTAACATAATGCTGTATGGGGTGCTTCTGAGCTAAAGCTTAACTGAGTTACCAACCATTAAGGCATTTGCTTTTGAGCCCATCTGACTGAGCTGTAGGAGATGCAAGTCCAGGAGGTGGAGTGAGGACCGGTGGAGCCCTCGGGGTGGGGGGGGGGGGGGGGGGGGGGCAGCCAATCCAGCTTCATCCCCAACTGCAGCTGGAGAGGCATAGGGATGTGACAGGAAAAGCTGTGTTGCTCTGTGCTCAGGCTGTCTCTGCAGTGTTTTATACTTGGATCAGTTGCTGATACTCAGGGAAATGCCAGGATCTGCTCAGCACGAGGACTTGTTACCCACATCTTTCATCTCCCTAGTGGAGACCTTAACAGGAAACCTTGTGTGCCAGCATCTCTTAGACACTATCTTAGAGCAGCATCTCTTGTGTTGTGCAGCCATAGGCAGAAGTCTCAGGATGGGACAGAAAGCAAGGCAGGTCACCAATCCAATCAGTCTGACAAACTTCCTTTTCCTAAGCCTGTGGCTGTGGGGACTGGCATTCCTGCTGCCATTCCCGTGAGAAGCAGTAGGGTGGGCTTGGGGCTTCAGGTGGCTTTGGGCAGCTGCACCTTTGGGAGCAGCTGTATCTCCCACCCTGTGTGAACAGGGGAGGAAATGGGTGGAATTGGGGCACGGGGAAGAAGCACGAGAACTGTTGCTCCGATTATGCACTAAGTTTTAATGCACATAAATGATGTGGTTTTCTCTTGACTATTGTAACAAATGCTCTAGTTTTGTTAGTAAAACAAAACCAACCTCTTTATTGCTTCTTCTGTTTGGAAAGTGATGTATTATCGGTTTCTGAACTTGGGGTTTAAACTTGAGGTTTAGCAAAGTACAGACATTAGCTTCCTTTCAGGCTACCCTGGGCTTTTCATGTTTGCTTTGTGTGGTGAGGGTCTAGAGAGATTTCTTTTATTTCCTTCCCCACCATTGTTTGCAGTACAAAGTTTTTTTCTTAATATTCAGACATTTTATCGCTTCACTTCTTTTAAAACTGGGTTTCTTTTTTCTTTTTTCCCCCATCGCACAAAAGAATACTTTTAGCTGATTGAGTTCTACCCATTGCCAACTGCAGACTCTTTTGTCTTGTTGTCCAGCATCCTTTATGGGACGAGGACCATTGAGCAGTACTCGTGGCTCCCTGCTGAGCACGATTGTGCGTGCAAGGTGTGGTACTGTACCCTGAACATGGAAAGCTGCAGTTTGCAGGGCCTGAATGCGTGGTGATTTTTTACCTTTTTGCTTTGTGAAAGAAGTGGGATTGTGCTGTGAGATAATAAATCCACCTATTTTTAGTTCGGCGCGGTTGCGACAAGTGGGCGAACAAAGAACCAGTTGAATGCACTTGCTGTTGTGTTGAAACCAGCTCAAAGTTCCCATTCAAGTAGCTGCAGCGCAGTACAGCTAACAGGCAGCTTTCCATTTATGTACACAAACCTTCTAGAAAGACAGCTGTGTGGTTGGATTAATTTCTAGCAGTAAATTGAATAAAAGAAAATGCGAAGGGGGACTGGGGAATTCCTTTCTAAAACACTGAAAGCAATCTTTCAAAGCTTGCCTTTATTTGATCCCTTTCCTTCCCAGTGTCTGTGCTGTAAGATTTAAAGGACTGGAAGTATTGTCCTCGGCGTGGGGATATACAACAGGAAATGTGTGATTTTTTTTTTTTGGTTTTTTGTTTCTCAAAGCAAAGAGATGGGATTAAAATATCCTCTGACACTTTCTACTTCAAAATATGCTGGTTTGCTTTTAAGTAAATGAGAGAAATTCACACCTTAGTCATAAAAAGGAGCTTGAACGTTTGTGCTTGAATAAGCTGCAAGTGTGCTATGTAGAAATATGTTCTGAAAACAGGAATGCATGTTATACCCAAACTGTTTATTCACAGGGGAGAGGAACTTGGTAGTAGAAAGCTTTTTGATGATGCAAGGTTATCAATTTTGTTGAAGCGAGTTGCGTGTGAAGTAGGATGTGGCTTTTAACCAAGGCTAACAAAGACTTCAGTGAATTCTTCCTGATAGAATCGTGGTCGCAGGCTTTTCTTCTAAAGGTTGGTCTTGAGATGCAATTCTTGGAATTGCAGAAATCAGCTCCTGCATGAAGCTTCTAAGCAAACTGTATTGCAGATCCTCATGGATCCCTCTGACCTTAAACCTATGACTTGCTGACTCGTGATCAACTGTAAATTATATGAAAGCTGTTTGAACAAAAGCTGTGTGCTGTGTAGGCATGGGAAACCTCTGGCTGGTAATGAAGAGCTTTTAATGAACGCTGAAGCGTTTCTGCTTGGTGCAGGCTTGGGGAGTACTGCTGCAGTGTCTTAGCCATGGAGAGGGATGCCAGTGGTGGTGATCCACCTCCCTTACCAGTTCTGAGCTTTGCTCCTCAGCCTGGCTGGGCTGTGAGTTCCAAAACTCAAGTGTTCTGCTTTTTACCTTTATCCATGTTTTCCTTAAAATTACTTTTACACGTAGACTGGATGTAAGGATATCCAAGAAGAGTGGAAGAGTGGCAGTGGGCTTATCCCACTTATCCCATATGTTCCATGTAGCAGCAACCTCAAGGGTCAGCTTCGCCTCTGGGTGGCTTTGCTCTCCCCTCCTTCATTCAGTTATCTACAGGCAAGATGAGCTAATGTCTGTAGATTTCCTCTGGGTTTGTGAAGTTCTGTGTAAAAGCCGCTTAACAGATTGGGTAAGCTGCTCACATGGTCGTAAGCATGCGGTGTTGGAATAGGAAGATTATCCAATGCTCTGGAAAAGCATCTGGAACGTAACACGCTAGGAATGTTGCAATGTTCCTATTTCATATGAATGTATCAACAAATGTAAAATACTTGAGAGATGACAAATTGAGGGGGAAGTTGAAAATGGGCGTGCAAGTTGGTTTTGATCCCTGTGGATGTTCTTGTAATCAACTACGGCTATGTATGTGTGAGACTGGAGTCACTTAGCGAGTAGTGTGCTGAGGGCAGCCACCACCATCCTGTTCTCTGGGCTCTCAGCATGTCAGAGAAGCCCTGACTGTTGTACCCTTTCCAATATATCAGACTGGATGCTTGCACTTCCCTATTTAGTTGAGTAAAACTAGAGTTTTGGACTTTCCTGCATACGCAAGGGGTCTGCTAGTCTTTTGTCACTTCTTGGAGTCTACACAGGCCAAAAATCTGTGCAAAACCAGGTTGTGTATTAAACCAATTCCCTTCTTCCTTTCTCCTCATGCCCCACGTTGTTTCCAGCATTACTTTAGGCATAAGCTTCTCTAAACTTGAGTTTAGAGAACTCAAACCACTGAAGAACTTAAGAGAATTTATTCCCCTCCTCCTGTGCAGTTGTCATTAATCATGTATTTTTTTAATTGCAGACTTTAAAAAATTCCAAAAGTCTTTGCTCCCTTGATTATGAAGATGATGACGATGACACACAAATGAAGACAATTGTGTCATCCCCATGTGACTCAAATGATCTTATGAACATCATCACCCCTGGTTCCAGTCCGATGAAAGAACAGCTGGATGAAGTAAGGCATCACGGGTCATGCCAAGGTAGCTTCAAAACAAGGGATTTTAAGAAAGCAGCTGCAGTATGTGAAAGCGATGAGGACACGAGTGATTGTGAGAGCACTGAAGAAGGCATCTTTCCTCTAGACTGTGGGGACTTGGACCTAGAGCAGATTGAAAACAACTGAGTCTCAAAGTTGTGTGCTAGAATCAGAGTTGTTCTAAATTAAGATGATAGAGGATTACCTTTGCCATGCATAATCCATGTCCCTGAATCTCTGTATTGCCTATCTGGGGCCTGTGTTAGAAGAAATGTTTCAGGTGGGGGAAAAATGTGAACCATTGTTACCTGTTTAGTCTGTTGATCAGTATGTGGATGACAACAACAACAAAAAAACGTAGGAGGTTAAATGTTATTTTGAACATTAAGGAATAATTTTGAGTAAAAAATTTCCTAACAGATATTTTGCATTTTTATGGCTTTTACAATTCTGGAGAAAAAGCATCTCTATTTTGAAATGAATTTTCAGAAGGGCATTCTATAAAACTAAATCTGTCTACAGTGATTCTGGTGCGGGTATATGTTGCTTTTGTTAAAGAGCTTAATGTGAAAAGTGAATTGCATAATGAAATTGGTAATAAACCTTCGGATAGAATTCTTAAATACCTGGTTGACAACTGGTCCAAAATAATTAACTGCCATCTTTGACAGTGTCTGGTTAAAAAGAACTTCATAACATGTACAAACGTTCTTTCCATACATTCAGGACTTTTTGATCAAAATATGGTAGTGACCTTAAAGGTTAACATTTTCCATGATTTTACTACTTGAATTGTTTTCTAGCCTGAAGCAATGCTAATTTAGGTGGGTTGAAACTGCAAGTAGCTGCCCACCTACTTGGTCATTATGTTTTCTGTGGTTCGAAAGAATGTACAACAAGAGCACTTGAACTTTTAGACAGGGACTTTGTAATGATCAATTCCCCAGGAGGTGATCCCTTCAGCAATACTAGAAGGAAAATAGTCCTTGAATTAAATAAAATGACATTTTGCTTTGCACTTGTGTCTGTTTATGAATTTTACTTGAGGAAAATGTGTAGTCTGGGGCATGTTCTGTAATATGGTATTTGTGTGCTGAGCTGGGTGGAGGGCAGACTTCTGGTCATCTAAAAAGCAAGTCAAGTTAGTCTGGGGAGCTGGGGAATAATTCATGCTGGGTCCCAGAAGTGTCTCAGTGGTTACATACACCGTCATCATCTCTAATGTAATAGCCTGTTCATTGCAGGCGATTGCAGCACATACTTCTGTTGTTAGTTCAGCTGGAATAGGGATTTTCCTGATCAAGAGGGAAATTAATCTCAAAATGGAGACTTTAAATTGGATAGAAATGGAAAGGCTTAGATTATGGCATTTCATTGCATCATGTTAGTCTGCTTAAATGAGTCCGCTCCTATGGTAATTGTACCAGAAAAGTACCAGAAAACCAAAATCCAGCAACATTCTAAGTCACCTAATGGAATGTGATTAAAATGAGAAACAAATATCTTGAGGTGTGTGACAGAAGCCAGGGCAAGCTGTGGCACAGGCCCCAGCCTTGCGATTTACAGTCAGCCTTTGGGCATAAAAAGAACTGGCCTTTAATTACTGAACCAGCTCCCAGAAGTTATGTATACAAAACTTTAAAAGTTTGAATAGTAAGAAGCTCTAAGTGTTTTTCTTCCTTTTGACTCTGACTGCATATGCAACTAAGAGCAGCGGTGATCTGCGGTACGGATACCGATACACACCTACGGCGGTGCAAGATGGCTGAAGAGACTTGTTAGGCTCTTGCTGTGTTAACGTATATCGTGTGGGAGATGGTGAAGCTGCTCACTGTAGCAGCAGAAAATCACCCTCCTTCTCCTAGGTGAGTAAATAAAGGAGCTGCCAGCGGAGCAAAGCCTTCTGTTTTCAGAAGCTCCTGTTACCTGCACATCTTGCTCCCCTGGTTGTTTGTTCCTGTGCAACATAGAGCACGCAGGTGGTGCCCTGTACGTGCATGAGCTATTGGAAACAACTATGCAACTGAAAATCACTGTTTTTGCACTGTAAAGATTAAGTGCTGAGAAATACGGAGCGAGGTACAGCTGTTTTTCCTTGTGGATAAATGGAAATGCTCTGTAGTGCAGTGATCAGTCATCGTGGGTAATGGGAGTGCAGAGCTCCCTCCTGGACTGCAATTACTGGTTGCAGAACCACACTTCACTTTGTGTGTTTTTCTTAATTGAGCAATAGAGGTAAGTAAAATTGAATCAACTTTAATGCGGGATTGTAGTGAGGGCCAATAGTACAACTGGGATCACTTAAAAGCTAATTTGCCGATTTGAAAGCACTCCAGTTCAGAACTGTAATGGCATGGAATGAGAAAGCTAATGTGGCAATCCGTTTGGCTCTTCCTTCCCCAAGGAAGACCAGCTCCTGGAAGAAGTAAAAGAAGAAAGTATCTCAGAGGGCATGGAGAAAAGGAGGTAAGATGTGCTTTGTCGAGAAGAAAAATACATAACAGGAACTCCAGCTATTAATAAGATTACAGTGATAGAGAAAAGGCAAGAACGGAGCAGGTAACGTTCTAGCTCTGAAATGGGGGCTGGCTGTGATCTCAGATTCACTTCTCTAGCCTCAAAGGCAGAGCTCTGCAGTTCCCTTCTGTAGAGGCATTGTTTTGACTCAACACAAAGCCGCATTCCTGCCCACAGACTTGGTGTAGGAAGAGGTTTCCCAAGTCATGGTACAGATGTTTGCTTATGGTAACTCAGGACGCCAGCCTCGTGGCAGCCAGCTGTTAAGACTCTAAATAGCCCTTTCACAGACCCAGCCAGACAGGAGTGGTTTTAGATACTGAACAACAAGTTTCATGGAAGTAGGAAGTAGTAATTATCTAGTTCAGGGCCTTATTAGTTGGTGACAGGAAAATGAGTAGTTGAACAGCTGTGCAGCAACACAGAATGAAGAAATGGGCTGAAAGGAATCTGTGCACTTTGTCTCCAGACCCTAATGTAATCCCACATGAGAACCAAGAGTAAGTTGGTGAGAAGTTATTTCAGCTGGGGCTGGCTGTGGCCTTGCATCATGCACAAGATATTGAGACCTGCTCAAAGAGAAACTTACAGGTGATGAATTTGGCACTTTTGTTGCACCAGGTTATGGAATTAAAACCTTCTGTAAATACAGAAAGTAGTTTGCAAAAAGGGAAACCATACTTTCAGAGAGTAAATTGTATTTGGTAGAGGCTGAGCTGGGCTGGGAGTGGTTTCCTTCCGTCTTGCAGCCGGTGTCGGAACAGGAGGCTGTGCTGCATGGCATGGTGGGAGTTGCTCTAGGTCACTTATCTCTCATTTTTATTGGCGAGCAGGCTAACAAAGTGGTATGCATGTTAAATTTGCAGTCAACAGGAAGTTGGACAGATGTGAATGATAAGATAGCATTAGAATTTAAAATAGTTCTTGGCAACCCATAGAAATGGTTGCAGCGGGGAGGAGGTGGTGGGGAAAGACAAGATCCTTTTCAGCAAGGCACTAAATTTAGATGGGGTTAAGCTGGGCGCTGGGCCACCCAGTTAGCAGCCCTTCTGATAAGGGAGCTGGGAGTTGGTGATGTTGGTGGAAGAAAAATGAGCTTCAGGCTAAGGTTCACAAACTGCCATGTATTTCACAAGGCTCACAAGGTGCAGGTGCTCCTGGGAAGGGAAGCAGAGGATTGTTAAGTACACAACTTGAGATGCTGCACTTAGGAGTGCAGAGTTCGGTAGAGAGGGGCATGGCTGATGCACTGAGACATGGGAAAGTGCGCTTGAGGGAGCACTGGTAGAACTGAGTTTGAGATCTTGTGGTAGACTGGGCTTAAATTGCACCTAGGGTGAGTGATAGTTTCTCCTCAGACCTAACATAAAAAATGAGGGTAGGGAATCGAGGAGCAGATGTGTGGAGGGATGGTTGCTTTTCCACAAGTGCAGATCTCTTAAGAGTAAGCATCTTTGAGGAGCGTTGGTTATGTTTCCCTTGCCTCAAAGTGGGTTCAAAATGCTGGCTGGGTTCCCACAGCCATGTCCTGTCTTCTTTGGATCTGCACAACTTGTATTTCCAAACAAGGCTAAAAGCTGGGGATAAATAACTGCTGGAGGAAGAGGAGCTGAGAATAATGCGGTGAATAAAGTACTCTGGAGCAGAGAGAGGAGCTCCCATGGCACGTAGATCCTACTCAGAGCTGCCATTTGCCAGAAAGTTGGCCCCTATCTTGTATGCTTGGCCTAAATGGTCTTTGGGAGCACCTGCTACATCTGTACTGGCTGTGTCCGAGTGCACTCTGGCAGGGTGCTGCCTGCTGCTGTCACCTGCAGTTGGAAAATAAATTTAAAGATTCTGGTGTAAAGGGAGCTCCAGCAGTATATCTGAAAAGACACAAGTTTGACAAAAAGTCCTCGGTAGTGATTGGCAGATCTCCCCAGAATAACTTCTACTCTGTATTTTCGCTGTGAATTTATTATACAATGTAAAGTTTTTAGAAGTACTGAAGTATAGATAGATCTGCAGCTCAGGTTACCTGGGGCATTTCCTTCAAGGCTTCTGCCTTCTTAGAAGAGATGAGCTGGCTGGGTAGGTGACACATGCTGCACGTTCTCATCCTGCAAGGGACCTGGTTTGGGAGCTGTGGGCACTTCCACCACCTCTCTGTGTGCCTCATGGCAGCTTATTACATGGCCCCGCGTCAAACAGTTGAGATCTGGGCCCCTACTTGTCCTTGGCCCCCTGGGTGGAGCTTGTTCCTTGTTTAACACACACAAAATACGGTTTTGGAGGAGCGTTGCCACCATATGCTCAGCAGCCCATTCTGGTGCGTTTTCCAAGTGAGTTTCGCCACCAGTTGTTTTGGGGTTTGTGTGTAATTAACACCATCCACGCTGCTGCTCCCACCACCATCTGCTCAGCGCAGGGCTCACCAGCGTGCCGAGAGCTGGTGTTCCCTAGGGGAAAGCATGGATCCTTTCACTATGCAGCTTCTTGGACCCATACAGTTCTTTTTTCATGTGGGAATTTCGCTTTTGAAGGTACCTTAGAGACCTACACTGGGAGTGACTGGAGCTGGAGGATTACCGTATGCACTCTGTGGAGATGAGTTGAAAACCTCCTTAACACAACATTTCACTTTTTAGGCTATTAAAGCCCAAGCTCTGAGATTAAATGTTTCATGGTATCTCCGTTTGGACAGAGAAACGCCGTGTCCTGGTTCAGGTAAGCTGGTATGATGGGAGCGTTGATGGGAATTTGAAGTGAGGGCTGTTCTGTTGGGTGCTCAAATCTTGTGTCCCATGCACCAGAGCGGATGTGGCTGAACTCCTCCCTGCAGCAGTGTGAAGGAAGAAAATACTCCCAGAACACCAGCTAGGGGCTGAGGTGACAGCTCTTTTTGTTTTTGCTCTTGACCCTGCTTCAACTCGCTCCTGCTGTACGTCAGGTGGGGTTTCTGAGGCACGGTCTCAATGGATTTCTCAAAGTGTCAAAGCTCTGACTCACAGCTAAGCAGCTATGGCAATGCCCATTTTTGCTTTCTGGCAGCTCATGGGGCTGCAGTCCAGGATACAACAACCTGATTTTGCTGCGTGACCTTGCTTCATCCTCCCAGTGGTTCTTTCCGTTCACTGAACGAGACGTGTTCCTGTGGAAGATGGAGTTTGTGGTTATGTAAATGGAGAATCTTGAATAATGCAGAGGTGCATGAGAGCAAGTTATAATTCTGCAGGCAGCTTTACATCTGCTATTTGCTAATCCAGAAGAGCTTCACAATTTTCATCTCCTTTTAGGACACATTTTTAAAAACATTATGGAGCAACTCCTCCCCTGAAAAAATGAAAACGTACTGATTCTCCAGGTTTGGTCATCAGCAGTGAGATGTTGAGCCTCACAACAAAGTCGTTCACTTTGTGAGCAAACAGCATTACTGCTTTGTTTATTGCCTGGTGACATGGGTCCACCAGAGGGGAAATAGGATGCGTTCCTTGCATATGTCTTCATAGCTTTTTTACTTGCCAAGGAAGCAATGTCCATGCCTAGGTAGCATGGGTTTTACTCAGATTTTTATATTTTTATTCTGGGTATTACAGGATGTACCTCTGCTTCCCCATCCCCATACCCCCATGAAAACCCTTCTGTCCCCCATGCTCACATGCTGTTGAGTTACATCCATCATCCCTTCCCAGTTTGGAAGATCCTGTCCAGAGCTGGTTCATCTGAACAGTTGGGCAAATATTCTTAGAGCTCTTCGCTGTCATCCTAGGGCAGGGTGACTTCTCACTCCAAATGTTATATTAGAGTCTGTCGGGGATGAATGAGAAAATGGGGACAGAAGCAAGAGGGGAAAACATGGAAATCAATGGAAATAAAGATCAATTTGAATTAAAAAAAAAAATCCAGTATAGATCATTTAAACCAGAATGTTTGTGGCACACTGTCAGAACTGTGGCAAATGGAAGCTGTCCTGCCCTATGTTTATCTTTTGTCTGAAACTTACTCCTTCTGAAGGAAGGCATTTCTATCAGTTTACCTTAGTGGGGGATAGTGGGAGCTGCTGTGAGTCTTTGCATCCTGTTTGACAAGAAGAGTTTCCTAAAACTTTGAGAAGAGAAAATAATTTTAAGCCGTAAGCAGGAAAGGACTGGGGATGCAAGGCTTGTTTGTGCATGCACAAAGCTACCCAGACCTTGAACTCCTTAAGGCTTGTGCCTTGCTTGCACAGCGGGAGCTGTGAAAAGCAGTGGCAGTGACCCTGGCACCTCTTGGACAGGGAAGGAGCCACTCCTTGTATTTTTTTCCCTGACTAATTTATCTAATGCTGTGTTTTCATTTACTTCAGCATCCAGACCTACACCTGTTCTAAACTTGCTGTGGTGACATCAAATCTCATTTTTGCCTACTCACATTAACTCTTCTTGCCCAAAGGGTTCTTCCCCAGTGATCTGACCTCATTTTCCTCTGCTGGGCTCTCGCAGCCCCAACGCTGCATCCCTTGAGCCTCCCCGGCATAGGCCTGGCACCAGGGCGGGGGAAAAGCTTGAATATGCAAGCGGAGCGAGCCGTGGGGACAAAAGGGTTTCTAATCCATTTTGTGCATGGCCAGCTGTTGGGCTGCCCCGCTCCCCCCACGGATGCTTATGCAAGGGGGGGGGCTGCAGCAAGGCAGCTGGGGGAGCTGGGCTTTGTGATGGGCTCACTCGTTAGCTGGGCTGCTTGGTGAGCTGCTGTGTGTTCCCACCGTGTGTTGGGGCAGGGCTTGCCCTTGGCCAGCTGCATCTTTAACTTTGGGTGCGTGCAAAGGGTTGATGGTATTTAAGGGGATGCTGGGTCCCTAAGGTTGGTGCAAGTGGCCTTTGTGAAGCTGTCTGAACACCTCGCTCTGACCACTTCCATCCAGCCTTCATCTCTTCATTACGAGGATGGATTTGTCCAAAACTGGGCAGAGCAGCACCACTGGGACAGGGATGGGTGGCCTCAGACCGGGCTGAAGTTAGGTCATGGGCTGGGAGCAGGGTGGGCGTCTGCCAGGTGAGTCCCTCAGGGCTATCAAGGCTGTGTGTGCAAGGCTGGGGCTTTTACAGCTGCCTGGGAGCCTGCCCCAGAGCAGGTGAGCTTGCAGTGCTTCCCCAGCCTCCTACACCCCATAAAATCTTCTGAGGTGCCCTACACACTTTTCACAAAGTGCATCTACCTTCTGCCTATCTGTTCTCAGAGCTTGCTCAACCATGTGAAGATGAGAGGCAGGGTGGCAGCAGGAGTGATCGCAATGGAACAAGGGGCGAGGAGGGAGCACGGGGTGCTGCAGGAGGAGATGGGGAAGAGCAGCAGTGCCTGCAGCCCTCCGATAGCATGGCTCTGCCCACGGCTGTGCTCGCTGGGCTCTGGCCCTGCTGCAGCTCCCTGGCTGTCTGCCAGCCTCTACTGAGACATCAGTTGAGTCTCTTATCCTCCCCAAACAGTTGCTGGTGCCCTTTGGTGCTTTGAGGCCAATGGCAAAATCAACCCTTCCTTGGGGCGGATGTGGGAGCACAGCTGGAGAAATGTGGCTGGCAGTGCATCCAACTGAAGACTGCTCCTGAAGCTGTTCCTGGGGCTGGGGTGTTGAAATCCATCCCTGGAAACTTTGGACTGCAGGCACCCACATAAATTTTTGGGCTCAGGTGTTCAGCTGTGCTGTTTGGAGATGGGGAGTGTGAGTTCATGGGGAGTGAGATGTTTGTTGGGGAGGGAGCACTCTTGGATGGGTGGATGGGTTTTCAATGCCAAAAGAAGTCAATGGACCATGTATAAAATGAATGAAAGAGAGCCATTCTTTAAGATGTTGGACCAGGTTTGAACTGTGTAACCCACAAAGGAATTTACTGCGTTTGGAAGCAGAGCTGGTGGCATGTGGTGGCACTTGCAGGTCTGCAGTGTCCTCCATCTTCTCCCCATCCTAAAAGCTTGAGTTAACTGGATGCATTTTTCAGATCTTCTCAGCCCTCTCCCATCTACACCCTAGAGTCACTGCTGGGGAGCAGCTGCAGAGAGGAAAGCCCACGCTGCTGCAGGGAGGAGGGCTTCTCCCAGGAAAGTGAGCTGCTCTTCAACTTGTCGCGTTTGAGCACTCATCCTCCTCTTGTCACTCTGTCACTGAAAGTTGGTGCTGCTTCCATTGTTAATCCTTGCAAAGAGCTCCTACTGCCTAATTTTAATACCTTCTGCAAGTTGTCCATCTCAATTTTTTAACTGATTCCTATGGAGAGAGTCCAGGCTAGTAGGAAAACACTGTGCCTTCCTAGGATGTCTTTGCTGTCTGGTAGAAGTTAGTCAATGTTTTCAGTAAGAATGTATTTAGAATCACAATTAGTTCTCTCTTTTTTTTTCCTTGCCTTTGCTAGTGTAATGGGAGGTCTGATTAGAGAAGAAATCCTGTGTTTCCCTAATGAGGTTAAGTGTCTAAATGAAGAAAATTAATGATGTCCATAATATGTCCTGGCCTAGGCACAGCAGTCTGCAGCAGTCTGTGCTTTCCAGACTGGGAGTCATTCAGCCTCCTGGCCATCATTTTCTTGCAGTGGGGATAGAAATATCCATATTTTTCCAATGACAGGACTGCCAGGCTGATTCTGGGCTGTGGATGGCAAGGGAAGACCTCCTCCAAGATGTTGTGTTTCCTAGTGACTTCTGCCTGGGCACTACGAGGCCGATACACGCCATTACCATGGCCTATTTATGCTTTACTCTGGGGGTCAATTCCCATCCTGGGATCAGCACTGAAGTCCTGCACTCCACCTGATCCTTGGGGCTGCACCTTGGACCTGCTAATGGAGCATGCAGCAGAGCTGGGCATGGATTTCAGTGGATTTCAGTTAAGGGTCCCATTGTGCTGCACTGTTTTTGTGGGTGTCTGCACCTTTTGAGCAAGCTCCAGTTAGAAGAGGGGGGAGAGAAGAGGCAGAGAGGGAAGTACACAGAGGCCAAACGATCCAGCTCTCAGCAAATCCACAGCCTGTTCGTGGGACAGATGGAGCCACGCAGTGGATGGCTTTGCTGCAGCCTGGCCCCCGAGCAGGTGGGTGTTTTGGAAGTGATGAGCGGTTTGCCCCCTTAATTTGCGGCCATGCGCCTCGCACCGGACATATGTCGATAACAGCTCTGCTCGGCTCCTGCTGTCACAGGAATTAGAACTTGCTCACCCCTGCCCACCTGCTCTCAAAAGAAATTATTGGAGTAAAAACAAACAAACAAAAAGTTGCTGACACTTGTTGTGTTAGAGTGGGAAGGGCAAATGAGGGCTCAGAAGCACAGGGGCATGATCTCACTTAAGTACTAATTGCTGAGTGCCTTTCGTTAAGAGACCATCGTGGTCGCCCCAGCAGTGTTTTGAACATATATGCAGATGGGCAGATGGCCCTTGGCTGTAATACAGGCAGATGCATCTAATGTTACAGATGGATTATTATGTTGATTCGTTGCTGAAAGAAAAACTTATTTCACAATAGGGCATTCGTTTGAGCATGGCTCCTTCTCAAGCTTATGTTTCCCCTCTGTATTGCTGGTGTTCACTCCATGAAGAAAAGTTTTCAATCAACAAGACTAGTGTTTCCCCTTCTGTGCTGCAAAAGGAGAAAGAAAAAAGAGTTGAAGAGCCTGTCTAAGAGTGAAGCAGTCCTTTTGAACCTGGAACAGGCTCCTCAGGGTCACAGCACCAAACTTCCTGAAGTTCAAGAAGTGTTTGGACAACACATTCTGACACAGAGTCTGGATTTTGGGTGGTTCTCTGTGGAGCCAGGCGTTGCACTCAGTGTTCCTTGTGGGTCCCCCACAACTCAGGATATTTTATGATTCTATTGTAAGCGGTGTTTACTTTTCATCTCTCCAACCCGTACTGAACTGTGGTTATTCCTAGGTCAAGTCCGCCAACATCACCGGGTTAGGAAGGAGATCTGGGACAGATGCATGGAAGGGGAACCAGTTTGAAGCTCAAGGTAACCTGCCCTGAAGACGATATTTTAGCAACACACAGGACTGTGGCTACTGGATTGATAGATATGGGTCAAAATGCCATCATGGTATGATGAACATAGTACTTGCACAACAAATACTAAGATGCTGTGTTTTTAAACATCGCGTGGTATCTTGTCTTGTTGTTTGAAAGGCTAGCTTGTGCTTGTGCAATGCGGGGGCAGAGGCAATGTGAGGGCTGTCCCATGTCCAAGAGGAACAAGACAAGGAAGCAGGTGGATAGTTGGATTGTAGCCAGCCATTGCTGTCCTTGTACTGGTGACAAAACTTCTGGCTACTCCCATGGTGATCTTCCTGGGCTGTATGTTTTGTCACAGTCTTTCTTGTCTAAGCTGCTTCCTTTCCCCAGGACATTCCTCCATGGGACACTGGACCAGAGGGAGGAGAGCCAAGGGACAGCTTCTAGCACCGCTACATTGTAGCTGTGACAAGAATAGCACGGTTGTTTCCAATATAAAAAAAAGAAAAAAAATGTGAGGAAATGATTAAAAAAAAAATTGCACCTTCTGCCTGACCCCAATATTTTGATATTGAATTTTTATCCCACAGAGAAACGTCTTCTGCTCCTTATCTACCCAGTGTTGTCATCCCAACTCAGTGTAACTCAGTGTTGTCATCCCAAGCACAGCTGTGCCACAGGTTTGGCCAGCAAAAGAAAAGCAAACAGAAGATGAACTTGGAGATCAGAAATCTGGAACTACACACGGTGCAAGCAAGGTAGTAATGCTAAATGTGGCTGGTATTGTGCACTTCAATAACGAAGCAGCAGCAGAAGGTCCCAAAAATAAGAGCAGAAATTGTTGCATAGCTGTGTGCCACAGCCGTTGTGTCACTCTCCAGTAACAGTCTGTCCTGAGATCACACCTTTTCTGTCACACTGTATGAGGTGTGATTTAACACACCCACTGCCCCAGGGCAATCTGACGAGTTAAAAATCAATGGTGCTTCTCCAAATAGAGGAGGATGTTGTGTGTCAAATGCTGAAAATGAACCTCAAGTGATGGCTTAGGTTTGCCAGCTGTTACCTGGGCAGACACGCCTGCCACCTGGGCTTATGCAGGATTTCAGATGTGTCTGGACAGTCACTAGAAGCCTGAGAGTCTGGTTCACAGCTTGTCCAAGTGACGCAGTCTCGAGGTTTGAGTCGAAACAGTCCCCACAATACCTGTGTGTTGATGCTGCTCTGTGGGGAAGGGAGCTGTTGGGGGCCTCAAAATATGATGAAAGCCTGCAGATAAGGGAGATCTCCAATAAAGAAGCAGGACAGTTATCTGTGGTTGCAGAACAAACAGTCAGAGAAGGCAGCAGAATTTAAGATAGAAACACATGTTAAATACTGGGAAAAAATTGTTGCATAACATAAAGTAATATTACACAACACGGGGAATGGGATATAGTGCTTAAAACGGAAAATGACCGTATGACCTTTTAGTTTTAGTTTCTGAATTGACGGTAATTATGCAACAGTTGACCTGTCCATAAAATAGGGGAGTTCATATTTACCTATGTCCCTGGCACGTGAGACAGTAATTAATATTTACAAGGCAGTTGGAGGACTTGGGATGAATGGCTTTGCAGGTACAAAGACATGCGCTGGAGTTTCCTCACCATCAGCCATAATGCAGCAGTAAGTGCAGCCTTGTGTCTGTGTACAACCACACATGGCCATAAACAGCTTTCTCAAATGAACAGTGTGGTTTCAAATAGGAAAGAAACACAACTCATGGATAATTAGTTAATCTTACCCTGAAATGCCTTATCCCTAGGAGATGTTGTGATCATGCAATGGATGCATTCGTCATATTCAAACAAGGAAACAATTTCTGTAGTGGCCATGAGAGGCCATGGTAGATGACTGCTGTGGAACTTCTTGGCCTCAGTTTCAGTGAATCTGTGCAAGAATCCTCTCATAGCATGGAAACGTGCTTGCTGCAATACACCGGCCATACCTAACAACGCTAACTTTAGTGGTTCCTACCTGCTCCAGCGGTCTGGTGCTACCAGTGTGATGTTATTGCCCAAGCTCTGTTGGACACTTCACAGAGGAGTGATGCTGTAGGCAGGGGAAGCTGCTTGGGGCAAGGTTTGGTAGAAGGCCTCTGCCTTCAGCAGCTCCTCTTGTGACTGTCATGACCTGATTTTTTCAAAGAGCTCAGCACTCTGCCTTTAAGTTTTGGGGAAAAAGGGCCATTTATTTGCTGTGTCTAAATGGGATTTGAACTGATCCTTGAAAATCTGGCTTAAATATTTCTTCTATAATTGAAAAAAAGGAAAAATTCTAATTCTTGAAGTTGTCAAGGAGGCTCTGGTGTCTTTGTTATCTGAGAGATAGCCCTTGAGAATTCTCACATCTATATTTTGCTGAAAAGCAGTGGGAGTGTCTTTCCATATGGCTCAGGAAAACAAGGCAGTCAAAGCAAAGATGGAAGGAATTTTAGGACTGCAGTGATAACATCTTCTGCAGAGTTTATAGTGACCTCGCTGCTTCGCATTGTGACTTAGCTGTCTGGTTTTTGAGAAACACAGAGTGATACAAATCAGGATTTGTGAGGGAAACAAACAGCCCATCAGTTTAAGAGAAGAAAGGCATGAAAGCCAGATCTTGCTGGCAGCTTGTTGATGCTTCTGGGCTATTTCTGTAGGAAGGAGACCCCTGGCTCTCTATGAAGGATGGGCTCAAGCCTGCAACGAGTCAGGATGTCCTTGTGAAGGTGGGAGAGAACTGGAGCGCTGGGGCCTCTCTGCCTTTGAAACCACCTTTGTGTGAGCAAGAACTGGATCCGTCCTGCAAAGGTAGGTCGGTGCTTTGCAGAGATGAGAGCATGCGGTTTGCAGCTAAACTAGGAGATGGGTAGGTGTCTGAATTGTTTTATACGTATCCAGGTCAGGATGGGAAAAGGAGAGAGATTTTCTCCTCCGATGCTTGTAAGGTCCAGAGGCAGCATCTGCAAAGCACAGGTTGTGTTCACATTCAGTAGGGTCCCATCCAGCCTGACTGAGGTCTCTCTTTTTGTCTGGGTGATTCACATCAACTATAGCCTCCATCCTACTTTTCTCCTTGCAAAATCCCAATTTCCAGGCTGTTGGCCTGATTGCATAAAGGAAGACGCCAGCACAGAGTGTTAAGACCACGCCGAACATTTATAGCATAGAATGAAAAAAGTAAAGGTGAAATGTGCAGCCCAGGGCTCCGGTTCTTTCTTGTGTGCTCCTGGGAATGGAATTTTTGCCCATTGGACTTGAGCTGCTCTAAAAAGCACAGAACAAAAGCTGATCTTAAAAGTGATCCGCAAAGGAATAAATGGCAGGCACCCTCTTTGTTATTCATGTATGGTACTCAAAGAGCACTTGAAATGGTTGGGATTTTCAACAGACATTTTCTTTATTTTTTTTTTATTATTATTCTGCTTCTGTTTTGGGGGGTTTTGGTGTTTGTCTAAGCAGTGGCCCAGGCACTGAAACACATTATGGCTGGCTGGGAAACCCACACGTTGGTGACATCAAGGGGTACATGCAAGTGAAATGGGTGTAAAAGGGAAAAGCCGGGTGGCTGGGGCTGTGATATTCTCCAAGAGGCAGCCTAGCCTTTGTCTCTTACTTAATTTTATTCCTGTCTGTCCTGTGCTCCATGCCACATGATTTATGCACTGAATCATGCTCAGCAGCCGTATTCACAAGCTGGCATAAATTTATTTTTGTCTGCTGGCCAATTACACCAACTGCCTCAACTGTTGTTTATTTTCTTCTGTTGCATCCTCTTGAGTTACCGTTAACAGTGTCCCTTTTGAGCAGAGATGGGCGTCTTGGCACTGGGGCCTGTCGGCCTGCCAAACTAATGGACCATATCTGTTATCTAACAAGTCGAAAAGGCTCCAGTTTCAGGACAGCCTGCAGTTGCTGTGGCCACCTGCAGCGCACTGGCAGGGGTGCAGGCCACTGCCCGTGTGGGACGTGTCACCCCGGCTCAAGCGTGTCCTTTGGAACTGGCTTGCCCTTGGGGGGACACATATGGGCTTTGCTGTGGAGAACAACGGCCTTTCTGTGGCTGACAGCCTAACCACCGCAATGAAGAGGCCCCTGCACATGGCTGGTCTAGCAGCCAGAGAGGGACTTGGACATGGGTGATCCTGAAAAACTTGCAAGGTGACAGCCCTTGGACTCCTCAGTCTGGAAAGCAGTTAATTTAAGTGAGGAATTAAGCAGCAAAGGGGAAGGACATCTTTCATGAGATGGAACTGTAACTCTGTCCCCTTCAGAGTAGCACATCCCTCTACCAGAGGTGCAAGCCAGCAGGAGGTCCTACCTTTGCAAGATCCTTTCGGTGTGCAGCCCCTGTTTCCTTCCCTTCCATTTCCTCCTCTTAGCCTGTACGACAAGCTGCATTTGGTCCAACAGGCTATTTGTGTCTGGCCCGCATGCAAATGCAGAGCCAACTCCACTCAAATCACCACAGACTTGCAAAATACTCCAGCCCTCTGTCGCCTGTCTTTGTGGTCATGTGTGCTCTACTTGCTATGGGTTGTTTACTGCCAGCCTTGGAGGACCATCAGTAACTGGAAAGCTGAGCTGTCTCCTTTCTGTCCTGTCAGCTGAGGCATCCCTGTGCCAGCAGATGTAGCAGGGTGCTGAAGGACTACAACTGAAATGGCACCAGGTGTCTGCGCAGGATCTGGGAAGGGGTTTCAGACCACAGCCTGCATTTGTAGGGCAACTGGGAGGGAAATGTTGTCTTGCTGGTCAGCTAAATACTATTGATGCTTACAGATGCTCTCCTTACTGTGCTGTGGGGATGGTTTGTAAGTTCATCTTTATACCCTGGAAGAGCTTTTCCAGGGCATGGTGATGAGGACATTTTAGCTGGTTGTTTTGAACAGAAGGATACTAGGCAGAGGGAACATCCCTCGGGATCCTGGTGCCCAGGGGGGCTGGCAGGCTCTGTGCTGAACCAGGGGGGATAGTGTTGCCTGAAGTGTGCCAGGCCTGGAGGCTTGGAGGAGAACACGGGGAGACACCATGGCTGAATGGTTTGGTCAACATATGTCCTCTCTCTCTTGCCAGACTCAGGGTCTGTACCAGAGATCCCATGGGACAGAGGTCTTGTACAGTCCCATTCTGAGCAGCAAACACATCTGATCCTACTTCTAAAAGATCCAAACCCAGCACCCTACACACTTGCCTATATTGCAGGAACAAGGACCAGTGCCCCAGCAAGTGCCATCTCCTTGCAAATGCAATCTGGAGGAGGAGAGTCTTCCTACGACTACTCAGCAGCACGTCTGACGTTTGTAGGCCAAAAGCATTCACACGTGAGCACAGCAAGGAGGCTCAGCAGCCTGGTGGTGTCAGCTCCTCGTTCTCTTTGAGGCATTCGTGCGAGAAACCCTTCGCGTGGTTACTGCCTGGCGGGGCAGCTCGTCACCACACAGCACTGGGCCGCGCCGCTTCGAGACACGCTGCTGACACCACAACATCCTTGACCAGGCTGATGAGTGCCCTGCATCCTCTTAGGTGGTTTCAGGGTGTGTTTGCCTTCAGTTTGAGGGCTGAGACTAAAAGCAATGCTCTGCGTGCCTCCAGAAAGGGTCTGCTCTCTGCTCATAAGTGAGGGGCCGGACATGCAGACAGCGACGGGCCTGGTGTTGCCAAGCCAAGAGTCATTTCCTCCTCCCCAGTGCTCAAGGCTATCTGGAGCAGAGGTTGGACCTGAGGCTCATCTGTAGCCCTCAGCAAACTTCTCATAAACAGGAAAGAGCCCTGCGGGGAGGACGACAAGACAACAATCAGTTCTGCTCTGATCTTTTGTTCTTCCCCTCCCCTTTTGTCTTAAAACTAACAATGCCTCGCTTGATTTGTTGCACAGACAGCTGCCAGATGGAAGTAAAACTGTCCTTCAAGAGGGTGGCAGTCCTCAGTGAGGCCTGCTGCTCGCAGCACGGACAGCCGTGGCCATATCCTGCCTGCAGCTGAGGGAATGCCACCTACCGGGCCTGCTCCTGGCCTGCAGCCAGCATGCTTGGGAAAAGCTGCATGCAGAAGAGGGAAGGAGGCACCTAGGGAGAGGTACCTGGTGCTCAGGACCTTAGCACAGCAAGATCAGCTGTTGTGGTTTAACCGGCAAGCAGCTGAACACCACACAGCCTTTTGGTCTCTCCCCTACCTCCCAGTGGGGGAGAAAAAAAAGGGTCGTATTTGTAGGTTGAGATAATAACTATTTACTAAGACTGAAAAGGAAGAAAGAAATAACAGCAATGATATATATATATATATGTATACAAAACAAGTGATGCACAAAGCAATTGCTCACCAGCCACTGACCCATGCCCAGCCAGTTCTTGAGCAGCAGCAGCCCTCCTGGCCAACTGCCCTCAGTTTTATAGCTTTTTCACATGATGTCATACAGTATGGAGTATCCCTTTGGACAGTTTAGGTCAGCTGTCCTGGTTCTGTCTCTTCCCAGCTCCTTGTGCTCACCAGCCTCCTTGCTGGCAGGGCAGTATGAGAAGATGAGAAACTGAAACCTCCTTAGCTCAGTACAGCACTGCTCAGCAACAACTAGAACAGTGATGTGTTGTTGTTGTTGTTGTTTTTCTCCTAAAGCCAAAACATGGCATCATAGCAGACATTATGAAGAGAATCAGCTCTGTCCCAGCTGAAACCAAGATGCCAGCAGAAATTATTTAGAAGTAGGGAGGCCCTAGAGATGCTACCAAGTGACAAGGACCCTGGGTCTGTGACTGGATCTTGTTCTCTTCCCCAGGCTTTCCAGCCCAGAGGAGGGGAGGGAGCCTTACTGGGTCATTAGACAATGTGCAGGGTGTTAGCTCAGTCCCCTGACAGCTTTTTATTTGGTTTCCTGTGTAATGTCACTGCAACAAAGTGAAGCCTTTTGTTTATCAATTGTTCTCTCCAGTTTTTTGCTGCAGCCCCCTGTGCTTGCTGTCAGCTTCCTCAAGTGCCAGAAGGCAATTGGGAAATACTCCCTTGTGCTATTGAGGCTTGTCCTGCTCTGGATGGTGAAGGACTCCACAGCAGGAAGATGCACTGTTGAAGCAGATCTCTTCAAAATGGAAGAGAAGTGTTAGTCCTCTTCTGTGTGATCTGTTCCTTTCCCTTCAAGATTTAACAGGCCGTTGAAAGCATGGATGGCTTAGCTGGTGTGATGCAGTTTGTCCTGTGGGCAGGAGGCACGGCCTAGTGATAAGGATACCCAGCTGGAGCAAGAAGTAGGAACCAGGTCTCTGCTGAATGCCCACATTACTGGGTCTCATTTGTCTCCATCTCCTTTCATGTACTTTTGTGGCTGCCTGTTGGGCCAACATCAGCAAGACAAGCCTTGACCCACTAGCACCAGTGTCCCTCTGCTTAAGTCACCTTTCTGCAACATGGGGAGCTGAATCTTTTCCAGGTGGAGAAGGAACACTTGTTTCTCACATTCTGGGTGAGCTGCTACCAGAGAGCAGTACCGTGCAATGCAGCTTCTAGTGGCTGTTTTCAGGTACTTTAATGCCTCAGCTGACTTTTTGTAACCCATCTTTGTCACATGGGGATGCACCAAGAGAGGATCCTGACTCCTCTTTGGCAGCTAAAATACAAGGGAAAACAGCATGGGCATCTCCTTCCTTCCACACCTCCCCAGGACCCCAACAGAGGTGTGTGAGGATTCAGATCCATTACATGCCTACGAGGCACTCGGCTGAAGAGAGCCTCATCACAAAGTTATGATAGTCCATGTGCGCCTCAGTGGGGGTGAGGTGGTTAATGACTGACTTGTAAAACTGCTCTGTGCATGGGTGAACTGAGTAGGTGTTTTCAGAAACAGCTGTGCCAGTTTCCCCTGTCAGGATGGGCTTGGGTGCTGGCCAACTTTCCTGTCACTCTCTGTTTGCAAAGCTTTGTGCGGTTGAGTTTTGCTTTCTGAAACCTGTCAGGCACAACTGAAAGTCAAAAGCAGCATGTTTTTAGTATTATTTCAGAGCTTGCTTGGTTTTGCAGGACTCGTTGTGAATACTGGTGTTTTAGTACTCTGTAAGATGCTGAAATCAACTACTGCCAAGAAGCACCAATTTGTGACTTAAACACTGATTATGTCAGGAGAAGAAGCCCAAATCCATTTGACTTATGCTTATCAAACTAAGATCTCTGTGGTCAAGGGTCTGTACATGGTGTCCGGAAAGCTGAGCCCGAGTAGTAGGAAATACTAAATTGACCATTTTGGCATTCTAGTTTTTAATGTCCTGCATCATAACTCTGCCAGTGTATTTAGCAGGTTGTATGAAAATCTCTTTAGAAAGGATTGTCTTCTGTCCACTGAAAATGCATTTATTCATCTGTTGCAGAAGCCTCTGGCAGGTGTCTGCCTCTTTACAGCCGCGTGTGGTCAAGACCTGGAGAAAGCTCTTTTAGACCAGAGGAGAAGACTGCTTTCACCTTGCTGGACTCATTAGCTGAAAACAGTAACAGGTGAGTTAGATTTTGTGCACCAGACCCAACATGTCACATGCAGTACAGTTTGCCTGTCTGCTGTTCTTGATGCCCAGACTTTGTCCTCCGAGGTATTGAACTTGTCATGTCCCCTGATGCTGATATATTTCTGGAGAAACTGGAGGCTTCTAGAATGATTTGTTCCCATATAAAACTGGAAATGGGAGTTTCCACCCACTGATACTATTTATAAGCAAATACTAACAGCATTAAACTGGAATCCCTGCTGTTCCTGATGCCACTCAAAGGATACGTGGTTGTTACTGTCCCATTATGGGCCCTGCGGGTGCAAAAAGCACAGCTCATTTTGAACCGTTTCTCGTTTATTCTTATCACACTTGAACACCTGTGAGTCAGAGGTCTGTCTCTAGCTTTCTTTCCTTCTCTCAGTCTACCTCTGCAGACTAAAGTGGTGGGTTTCTGGTAGCTCTTGTCACATGTATGTAATTTGGCCATCTCAGAATGAAATACCTAAATGATCATAGGCTGCTAATTGCTCTGTCCTCTGAACACATTATGAGTGGCATCTGGGTGCACTGGTACTAGTTGTGAGTAGTCATGCTTTTTGCAAAGAACCTAAGCCAGAACTGGAGGAAATTAAATGTACAGAATCTACCATTAAATCTACCGTTTCTGGTGCCACTGTATCCAGGGTCCTATCTCTCCACCAGCTCTTTTTAAGCTGAGTATTGATTCAGTCACTTGGCATATGGGTGCCATTTAAGATCTTTTGCCATCTCCTTATCAAAAACAATTGTCCAGGACTGTCTAAAATTTCTGATTTCCTTTTATTTTGTTCTTTACCCTTCTCTGGTAATTCCTATCATTCTCTTTTTCAAAGCAACTGAGCTGGAATTTTCAGACAATTGCTCACAATGACTCTAGTCTTTTTCTTTTTATGTATAGCTATAATGATTTCTCCTACACACATTAAGCGGTGCTTATTGATTCTGTATTTTAACAGCGGTTTCATTGCCTGATCACTCAGCATCATGAGATCCTGCACAATTACTCACATTCAGGCTTAGATCTGAAAATCCTGGATAACTTTTAACAGCCAATCACTTGGTCATTTCATTGCTCATCCCTTCTCCAGATCAGTATGATTGTAGTAAAGAGATGAAATTCCGGCATAAACTCATAGGGGGCTTTCCAGAAGCTTCCTCTTGTATATCACAATCTGTATACACACAAAAGTATGCACATACAAGCATATGCACATGTATGCACATACATTATTTTATGTATCTGTGCATACAAATAACTAATTATGCCTACTTTTAACTTGCTATATTTTAATCTGGTGAGTTTATGTTACTCCATGACAGTAACTTCTGTAAAAGCCTTTATCAGGAGAGAGAATTCAACTGTCCCTGGTTTTCAAAAACTGGGTGCAGTGAATCAATAAAACAGCTGTGACCCTCATGTCTGACAACTCTTCAGAAACATCTGATGGATTTGTGAGGTTAGACTTGCCTTTATTAAAGCTGTGTTGACTTCCCCTGATTGTTTGATCCATTGAGCTATCTAGTTAACGCAGACGAAGTAGTCGAAAGGGACTTCTCAAGGTCTCTGGTCCCGTTCCACACATAAAGCAGGGTGGTTGCCAGCAGCAGATCAGACCAGCTCTGCCGTTGTCTTGCTGAGTCTTGAAAACCCCCAAGGGTAGAGTTTTTACCCCCTCTCCAGGTATGGGTCCCAGAGCTGCAACATGCACGTCCTGAAAAATACTTGTTCTAACGGCCAACCTAAGCTTCCTGAGTGCAACTTGGCTACCCTTCATTTCCGTTCCTCACTTGACTCTCCACCATGGCCAAGAAGAGATTGACTCCATTATTCATTGCTCTTCTTCAAGTACTTTGATTCTGGGGACTCTCCATCCTTGACAATATTGAAAACCAGAGCAGACTGCTCTGAAGTTGACTCTGTTTTGAGCAGAGGTTACAGTAGGGGTCTCCAGAAGCTCCTTCCAACCTTAATTATTCCAAGATTTTGCAATTAGACTGGACTGTAGCAGTAGGTTTCTCCTCAGGGGAAGTCCCAGCTGGCTTATTAGGAGGTGTCATCTACCAAAGCCCAATCTTGGCACTCCAGATATTGTTTGGAAATTTGCCAGACGTGTTCTTGAGTATCCTTGGCATGTTCGATCAAGGTGAGAAAAACAGCACAGGAAGTGCTTTTCAAGCATTTCCTCCATGTGTTCAGTTGATGTTTCTGCGACCTGCCTGTCTTAAGAAAGCAGTTGTAAATTGATATTCTGTCACTGTCTTATCTTGCATTGTCAGTCCATTTTTGGATTCAGTTCTTGTTAAAATGAAATGGTGACTAGAAAACAAAGCTCATGTCAGCCCTTACCAGCAGAGCATTCTCTTGAAGATAAAGAGCTAGAAGGCAGCGTGGCAGGAACAGTGAATCCTATCAGAGCCAGCAGAAAAACACTTAAATGCTGAAATAATTCAGCATCTGCTGAGAGCAAGGACTATCCATATGAAAGACACTAATCTGCCGTAGACTTTAAGGCTAGAAGAGATTATGATGATCTTTCAGTCTGACCTCCTACATAATTCAGACTGTAAGATATCATTTCACATCAAGCTCGTATCTTCCAAACAGGCTTGAAAAAGGCATCCGTTCTTGACTGAAGTACTGACAATGATGAAGATCCCACCCTGTCTTTGGGAGATGGTGGTATGATTAGTTATCCTGACAGTTAGGAATAATACAGTCTATTTCAGTGCTTCATTTCATCTTTCCACTGGCATTTGTGATGCTTTTTGCTGGATTACATGTTTTTCTACTATCAGGGAAGTTTGGCTTCCAAGAACAATTTTGACCAACTTTCTTACCTTTTTCAATGTGTTGTTAAAGCCCCAGTAGGACCCAGAAGAACTATTTCTGGCTGGATTGTAGACATTTCAGATAACCTTGACCTTAGCTTGTTTCTGCTAACGGTGATCCTCTGTAGAACGGAGATTATGATACTTCCCTCCCTCTCGCAGGTGTTGGCTGGGAAAAGAAGACCATTAACATTTCTCAAATGCTACAGTGGGAGGCAAATAGTCAGTCAGTCAGAGATCAGAGACTGGATATTGCATTCCAAAATATGGTTTAGTGCAGCAGTCTTATCTACTGGAAACTGAAGTCCTCTGGTATTGCTACAAGATATGAGCTGCATTTTCATATTTGAATATTGGTGCTCTGAATCAAAAGACAACATCTGAAAACATTTGTGTACAGCAATAGTCGGATATTCATGAAAGAGATAAGGTATTTGGGGATAGGAGGAGCTAATTGCTTCCTTTGTAAGGGACTTTGGGATAAGGCAATGTAGACCTTGTTAAGAGTATTTCTCATAGGAAAGCACTTATCAAGATGTAAAAACAGAAGCTCATCTATTTGATTCAGTTAATCTGTCTAGATGAGTTTTTACTTGTAATGGAGCCAGTGGTCTCAGTTGTCAGCCTTACCATTTACAGTCAAAGACTAGACTAAAATAGCTCCCAAGTCCTTCTGATTTTCTATTTTCGTCAATGATCTACTTAAATGCTGACTAGGACACTCAGATCAATCTAATTGGCTAAGCATCGGTTAGCTGTGCAGTGGTAGAGGAGTGGACCACCTCCCTATATTTAAAATGAACGTATACGTGATGTCCTTGGACTGGGTGACGAGGAGCAGGCACTGCCAACTGCAGAGTCATGGCTGAGAACCAAGGAAGACACTCTACCTCAGCACAAGTTTGGTGTCTCCCATGCTGTTGCTCCGTGGTGCTCAGGACATGAAGAGCTATGTTGGGATGAGTTGAGACAGGATGATCTCCTGTGGTAGGGTCAGCTAGGGTCAGCTTTTTTGCTGAGAGCTCACCAGGGCAGGATGCAGCTTTGCTGATGATGGCGAATGACTCAGCAACATGAGACTGCCCTCAGCCACGTGTCAGGGAGAAGGTCTCTGCTCATGGATGAGATACAGCCTTCTACTTAAATTGGAAGGAGGTTTTTCCTGTTGTCTGTCTTCTGTTATGGATAAGTGGTATAGTGACTTTAATATCTAGTGTCCCAAATGCATGTGGTGCTGAGCTGATATTTAGGCTTGAGCCAACATCACAGAAATCCATCCCCTTTTTCATACACAAGGACTGAAAGACTAATGCATGTGGCTCTCTCTGCTTTTCTGTTGACGAGATATCATAAACAGAGATGTCTCCAAGTCTGTATGACAGAAATCATTCAACCTCTATGGAAAAAATACATATTGACTCAAAAAATCTGAGCCTTCTTCCAGATTATTCTGTGTTGAAGGCTTTGGTCAAGTGCCTTATATAGTTGCTCTAAATTATTTGCAAGTTCATGAAGAGTGATTCAACCAATACACAGAGGAGTTCCTGCTTTCAGAGTTTCTTCTGCACACTTGCCTGCGTAGTGCCTAAAAGTCTCACCTTCTGATTTTCAACCCCTGAGTATAATGCAGAGGCAGACATTTGAAAATCCCCCAACCTTTTTATTTATGAGGCTCCCTAGATTCTAAATGCAAATGAAAAAGGAAATTTCCTCTCTTCTGTACCTATTTTTACTTGCAAGCAGCTAAAGCTGATGAATCCTGGGATGGTGTCATCATTGGGGAAGAACTGTGTGAGATGTGTGTCTGGGATCTGCCGGAGGGGATTGCTCAGCGTTGCGGAGTGTTGCTCAGTGGTGTTGGGTGCTCACAGCCATGCCTTTGGAGACCACATGCAGTCCGCACAGGGTTACTTAAGAAAAAACGAAAGTCACAGGGCCTGATGCTGGTAGTTTGGCCACAGCTTCCTGCCGAGGCCACAACTGACCATGGCAAAAACAACAAATTCTTTCGTGTTGTTATGTATTTAATTACATAAACATAGGAAAACTCAAGTCACAGCCCAGATCTCTCTTCGTCAACGATTACAAAGACTGCTTTGGCAAGACAGTATGTAGCTAGAATTGGTTGTTGGTATTTTCTCTCTTTCCTTTTCCCTTTTTTTTTTTTTTTTTTTGATAGATTTTTTCCAATGAGAAAAGCTTTGTAAATGAGATTATTATTTCCTTTCAGAAAATTCTGAGGAAAAAATAAAAGGATCTGGCATTTTCCTACTCACCCATCTTGGACTTCATTCAGACATGCTGTGCTCATGACAATATTTTGGCTTTGACAAACGGGAAACTTTTGGATGCTGGTGTGGAATATAGGTGTGTTTTGTCTCTTCCTTCTTCTGAGGACATGCCCTATGATTTTTTGATGATGATGTTCTTCTCTTTTGGGGGATTTTTTGTATCAAAATAACAATGTACGACAGAGTGTTTTAATTATCAGAGTGTTTATTACAGGCACTATGCAAACATTGTTTCTAAAAAGGCTTCTAAAAGCTCTGCTTCTAAAACATGACAAAAGAAATATATCAAAATGGATAATAACCCCCAATCAATGCAGTGTAGGAACCCAAGCTCATCTGCAAACTAAACACCAAGTGCTTGTTTTAAAGCATGACCTTTCCTGGTGCTTTCCTGCTCGTCATTCCAATGGCATTAGTGCAGCTGAAAAGGAATGGAAATTTTGGTTTTATTTGATTATATGATACTGGGAAATCTCTTGTGGCATCACTGGTTTGAATTTAATAGTACAAGCTTGGTTGATGGGCTGTTTCATTGGTCTTTACTAACCTGGCATGTAGCTGAGAGCACCGGAGCTCTGAGCAGGCATTTCCTCCTTTTCCCTCAAGAAAGAAAAAGCATTTGCCTTCTCTCAGAGAAAAAAAAAAAAGTGTTTGTGAACGTAGGTCTCTTTAGGAACAGATTTGGTTTCAGATACATTGCCCTGTGTTATTCAGGAATTAGCGTGCAAATCCCAGCTCTTCCTGGAGACATTGGGTGCCCCAGAGCAGCAACTTCAGTGCATTTTTTGGCCTTTCCCATGCAGGGGTGGCTGGGTGCCCCAGCTGCCGCTGAAGTCATGGGATGTTCTGGAGGGCTGCATCGTCACCAGGTGAACAGCCTGCACATAAATAAGTAAATAAGTGACAGTCTGGAGTGTGGATCGGGTTCGGGTCACCTGGTGTGACTGGGAAGAGCACGGTGTGCAGAACGGACAGGAACAGATTTTGTTTAAATTTAGCAGCAGTGTTGTGGCTGGAAAAGGCTGATGAGAACTTGGCACCTACCTCCTCGCCTCGCACTGTCCCCTCTCACAGTGGGGTTGTTGGCCTCCAAACAGCATTTCTGGTGCGTAGCCTGAGCAAGCACCCTTTAAATAACATTTTCACTTCTGTGAACTGTTTTGCTGAGTCGTTTTGGTTTCTTAGCATCCACAGCAGCCTTTATGTGCCAGTACTCTAGAGCAATGGAGGAGTCTCAGTTCCACCAAGCAGACGATGAACCTGTGCGAGCCACCCCGACCAGGCTGTCATCACCTGTACTTGTGGCTTTATGCTGTGACCAGTCTCCCACTCGATGGTCCAGGTAACAGATGAAGCCAGTTGGGTTGATCTGCCATCTGCTAAACCGGTACCTCCAGGTGCCACGAGGCCACTCTGTGGTGCACAGGAGACAATTCCACCGTCACCTTCTTATTGGTTTCTGCCAGCCCTCTCCATGGACAGTGCAGGTGGGATCTGGGCTTGTTGTCTCTGGCTGCTCTCATCTTGGCACCAGTCTCGGGTTTGTCTCTCCCATCCCAAGCCCTGCCATTCATCTGCAGGGATTTGTTGCTTTTAAGATGCTCTACTGCGACCTTAGGACGCATGCCTGCTGCATGGGAAGCAATCAATGGCAATCAATGGATGTCACTGTGGACAAGAGCTGAAGATTGTCATCACAGCTCTTTCCAATGCTGCTATGTTTGCTTTATTTTGGGCAGCAGACTCAATGACCCTTTAAATTAGCATTTTCAGCTAGTTTTTTCAGTTTAATTGGGGAAAAGTTGATTGTCTTTGTTTCATGAAGCAACAACCTGGATTTTTCGCTTCTGCCCATCCAGTTTGTGTCCACGAGGCTCAATATTTGCTTTCTATCCTTAATAATCAACTGCAATGTGTTTCACCCTCATTTAATGTAAGTGCTGCTTAGCTCCTAGCTTAGCAGATTTGGTAACAGAGATGGACTTTGAACAAACATAGTATTGCCAGTATCTTTGGACGTTCTCCCAGGGAGGTAAGGAGAGGCCTTCATGTCTCCCTTGTGGTCTAAAATGAAAGAAAAATGGTGCCCTTTTCCCTATCCCCCTTGCTGCATAAGACGTTTGCCAAGGTTGCCTGGGGAGAAGACCTCTGTCAAAGTACTTTCACTTACAAGTGAAAGCCCTATGCACTGAGCTTAGGAGGAACATTCTGGTCATGGGAACATGTAGATGAGGATATGTGAGCCAGCACTGTGGCTCATCTCCCCTTCTCCTGCCCTCACAGTGACCCCAGCTTGATTCCCAAGCCTACAGTGTGCAACCATGACCTGTGAGGTTTGTGACTTCTCTTGGCCATCGAGCTCAGGGCCCATGAAGGTGAAAAGTGAGGCTGGAGCCCCAAGTGTAACCTCTTCTCTTGTGGTGACCCCAACCAAAAACAGGCAGACAAAACTGTGCATCCGTCAAGGTGCTGCATCATGGTGCAGTGCCTTGGCATGGTGAAGGACAGCATCAAAATCTTTTGGTGACCAGAAAGGGGACAAAGAAAAAATAGTCTTCCCAAAATGGAGTGTGTTGCAACTGCCTGCGGAGCTGACTTACAGAGTGATGGTGTATGTGTGTGGGAGGAGGAAAAAACTACCAGAAATACTAACATAATTGACTGGCTGGCAAGCTAAAACTTCAGCAGAGGCTGTGATTATACTTGTCACTATCTGTTAACCTTCAAAACAGGTGCTGAGCATTTGAAGTGCCAGCACAGTGCTCAGGCTGCAATCTGTGCATGTGCAGACGGTAGTAACATGAACACAGGCAGGGGGAAGGGGCTGGGGGCTTGCCAAGTGGGCACATGGGCTAAAAGGGGATGGTCCTGGGAAGACAGCGTGGAAATGCAAGTGGACTTGGCTTGCTGAGAAAAAGTGGAGAATCTCTCAGTAGAGCTGGGATGGAGCAAGACACATCTTTGGCTGATGGCAAGCAGTGCTGCAGTGAGGACCCTGGGGAAGGGATGCCTCTTTGCTAGGCTGATTTGGCTGCTGAAGATTTCAGACTAGCTTTATAAGAGTTCTCAAGTTATTGAAATTCAGCTGGAGGAACCTTGACTCCTGCCAAGATCCTCAAGTTTGACTGGCTTTTAGGAATTGAGACCGTAATGCTTTGTTGCACTGTCTAGCTCAGTGTATTTCTTTAATATATTTCAGCCTGGTAACTTCTTTTGAAAATCATAAAAGTGCTAAACTTTTAGTTTCAATAATTGTATTTGGGAAAAATGTCAGTAAAAAGGCAATATTTCTGTGGGGAATAGAAAAAAAGAAAAGAAAAAAAAAAACAACCAACCAAACAAAAAAAACCTTTCATTTTTCTTCCAGGGAGTATTTGCATTACCAAACATTGTGACGACAAGCATCTTGGGATCTTTCAAGGCTGTGTTGTTAAGTAAGTCAACAAGTAGAGTAATGCTTGGCATGTGGGGAAGGTAAGCAAGTGACGTTCAGGCAGGAGGATTGGGCAGGCCTCTGAGGAATACCCAACGAATCTGAAATAAAAGACTTTGAAGAAAAATGTCAAGAGTGAAGATCTGAAGATTATGAGGTGCATAATTGACAGCTAGTGTGGCTTACAAAGCAAAAAGACTGTCAACACACTTAAGTATCTCCTTGTCTTGTCTAACTATATGTAATTAGTACTAAAATCCAAACACACTGGGATGGAAACGTGCTTAGACCATATGTACGAACAAGATAGTCTTGTATCTGAGTTACATCATGAGATTCCTTTTAATACAGCCCATAAGTCAGGTTCTCTGACTGCTTTTTAAAATTACTGGGCACCTGCATCATGCCCTTGTCCCACGTGAGAACATCTGAGAAACGTGTCTCATCAAGACATGCCTGATGTACCTCCAACAGAACTAGCTGATTGCTGAGAAACTGGCAGGCTTTCTTTAATTGTGGATGAAATTCCAGGGTCGGTATTTTTTTCTCCCCGTGGTGTTTATTAAACAGACATTGGTTTGGGTGTGAAATCAGCAGGTTTGGAAGATTTTTCTATCATCAGAGTTGGTGTTGTAGGGTATTGCCTCAGTTTTACGTCTATTTTTATGTACATTCTGGAATATTGCAAATCGTTTTGTGACAACCAAGTCCCTATAAACAGTCACTTGGCAGCATGTCTTGATCACCTAAGACCCGATGGAAATGTACCTTTCTTCTCAAGCTGTGTACTTCCTACTCTGTTCATGAGGTGGGGGAATTTCCTCTGAACTTTAAGGCTTAGACTGCTAGTTATTGCTTAGCTCCATGCTGCAAGATAGAGATGGCTGTAGTGTGGATTTTTGGGGAGGACAGTCATGGTTTGCATTTCCTGCAAACCTGGCTAGGATTCAATGTTATTTCCCAGCTGAAGCTAGAAAAGCACATGCAGCATTTGGGGGAACGCTCTCATTTTCCTTCCTTCTTAAAAAGAGTCGAGGGACACATCTAGAAGTGGGGAGGTCAGATTTCACTGACAGCACTGACTACGTTTCCACTGACTGCAGCAGGAATTTGGGCACCTCTCTACATTCCCATGTCCTGATCTGTGAGTTCAACCCCAGCCCTCCAAACAGGGAGAATTTTAAAGCAGCAGTGGTGATTTGGAGATTGGAAGTATGTGCTGAATATTTCAGAAAGTTCAGGACAAAACAGAAATTTGTCTCTTCACCTCAAGGAATTTAACATCCCTTATTTCAGCAAGAAATTACAGATTACAAAAAATAAAATAAAAGCTTTTTATACTTTTTTTTTTTTATCATTTTCTACTTTTTTCTGCTTTTTCACGGATGCTTTTTTTTTTTCATTTTAGAGGCTAATTACCTAAGCGTGCATAAAAGTAGAGGGGAGAAGAATATTTCATATCAACTATGGGTTTCTGCAGCTGCTCTGGATTACACTGCTTCAAGACTTTATACCACTGCTAAAATATGATACTGATAGAAAGCTGTTACTGCATCACCACAGCCAACCACAAACTTACAGATTAGAGCTGGTAATCTTCAATGGACCTTCTCCGTCCTTTTAAATTTGATGAGAAATGTTTTTTCAAGGAGCGTAAGACTGAATTTTGTGTCACTTTTTCCTAGCTCCCAAGCATCCTGTCTGGGGATGAGAACAAGTGAAAGCAATGGATTCTGTGTGTCCCTGTCTTTTGCAGTGATTAAGTTTTTTGGGGCATGGATACTGCCGACAGGTTTCACTCAATGATGTTGTAAAAACATCTGTGTTTATGGACTCAGGACCTTTATCAAGCAAACCTGAAATTCCATTAAAAGGACAAAAACTTTTAGAAGATTTGTTTTCCATGAAGTCTTTCAAAATATTTTTATTTACAGTACCTGTCTGAATTCTTTAGTAGTTAAATCTTGTATCAAATTTTCTATAATTCTCATTAAGTGTCAGTATGACAGACTTATACTTATTTGATCATCTCCTTTGCCCATGCCTCAACATTGCCATAATATTTGCTTCCTCTCAAATTTCTGCCACTTCTGGACATGAGTTATTAAAAGCAGCCTCCGGAAGAGCTTAGTCATCTGCTCTTTTAGTAATCTTGCTGCAAGGTATCTGGACATACCTGTATTAAAATGCTACTCTAGTAGTGACTGGACACATGGGAGTTCATTATGACTGGAGTCAAAAATACTCATCTTTTCCTTATGATATGAATATAACATCTGGTTTTCTCCCAAACAGTGAATGGATATATTTGATGAACACTTCTGATTTCTGCATTATTACTGACTATTCTGATGTTCTTACTGTTGATGCGCTAATAGTATTGGTAGGGTTGCTCTTGTTCCTAATGCACTCAAACTCTCCTGTAGGTCCTTTCCAACCTAGTGTTTCTATGATTCTATGATTCTATCTTGTCTTTTTTTTTTTTTTTTGACCATCTGTGTTTTCCTGCATCCCTTTGCTTTTTAGTAATTTTCTGTAGCTCCAAGATATTAATGTATTTTCAGTGTTTACAACGTCTTCTAAACATTCACCCATTCATCTTTATTATTATTCATTTTTGCATACTTTTCTAGCCTACATTGTTATTGAACTACGTTTTCTTGTTTAAGCATTTAGTTTATTTTTCTTGTCGTTTCGTGCTTTTTATATCCAGCTAAATAATCTAAACTGTTCCAAACAGGCATCACACTTTAGTCTTCAGTCTTTTCTTATAGATGGCTTGTACTTGATACAGCTTAATGAAACTGGCCATCTTGAAATGCTTTGTGTTTTTCACTTTCTAGGACTGGAATCAAACATAATCACTTTCACCTTCATTACTATTATCTTTTACTTGGTTAGAAAATTGTCATCCAAAATTTGTAATAATTTCAGAAAAATTAGTATTGCTAGAAAGAGATCTTCAATATGTCATTCACAGTGAAGTTTCTGTGGCATTTCTGTGTGTACGATAAATGGTTTTGGACCTCCAGAAGAGGGCCGTTAGGATGCTCAGAGGGCTGGAGCACCTCTCCTATGAAGACAGGCTGAGGGAGCTGGACGTGCTCAGCCTGAAGAAGAGAAGGCTGTGGGGAGACCTCATTGCGGCCTTCCAATACTTAAAGGCAGCTTATAAACAGGAGGGAAACCAACTTTTTATGCAGTTAGATAGCAATAGGACAAGTGGGAACAGTTCTAAACTGAAAGAGGGGAGATTTAGACTAGATATCAGGGAAATTTTTCACTGAGAGGATGGTGAGGTGCTGGAACAGACTTCCTAGAGAAATTGTGGATTCCCCATCCCTGGAGGCGTTCAAGCCAGGTTGGAGGTCCCTTCCAACTCAAGCTGTTCTACGGTTCTATGATGATTTTATCATCTGCCTCACCTGATTTAGAGGGTGGTTTAGCAGTTTGGGGCAGGCAGCTATTATAAACTCACTTTGAACTTGTAACTGTTATGGTTTGACTCAGCAGATAGCTAAGTTCCACACAGTTATTCACTCCCCCTCCCCCCTCCCTAAATGGGACGGGGGAGAGAAGTAGAGAGATATGCAGTAAAATGCGTGGGTTGAGATAAATGCTATTTACTAAAATAGTAAAGAGAACAAAAGAAATAACAGTACATATATATATATATATATGTATATATATACAAAGAGGATACACAGAGCAAGGGCTCACAGCCACTGGTGACCCTTCCTCCCGGCTAGCCCCTTCCGTAACGAAGAGCACCTGGAAACCCAACAAACCAATCACATGATGTTATATGGTATGGAATAGCTCTTTGGTCAATTTGGGTCAGCTGCCCTGGTCCTGTCCCCTCCCAGTTCCCAGCTCCTTATGCCCCCCTTTACTATTTCACTGGCAGAGGAATGCAGAAGTGAGTTATGTCCTCGGCTCCGTTCAACACTGCCAGGATGTTATCAGTATCTCTGAGGCACAAGATAGCTTCATACTAGACACTACGAGAAGCGTAACTTCTGTTAGAAACTAAGACAGAACTTTACCCATTTGGATATGATCCATAAGCATTCAAAAGCATTTGCTTTTGAGCTGTCTCTGCAATAGAAGAGATTAATGCTTATATTGACAGGAAATGCCAACCTTGGTCTCCTTTGCGCACCTGATCCCCCACTGAAAGCTTACGGTCACTGCCTCCAACTCACACAGGAATGTAGATGTTTTCTCTGGGTTTCATTTGCTCAAACAGATCAAAAATAACAATTTGACAATGAATTTTGAGATCTATTTCACAAGTGTCGATGAATGTTCTAAGCTGTTCTTCAAAGGTAGGTTTGGAACCTAAACTGTTTCACTGTCTCCAAAATACCGTTTTGTTCTTTTACCAACTGTAAGTTTAATAACTATAAAATGCCTTATGTTTTCCACGTTTTCTTTTAAAAGTTGTGCATGAGAGCAATAAAACTCCATTGCCTCTGAAATGGTACTCTCCAAGCTGTGCTCTTGCAGACCTTAGAGAAAACAAACGGCGAAGATGGAATCAATAACAGGAATTTCAGAGGCTAAGTCATGATTATGTGGCTTTTGTGATCAACGTCAGCATCAAGAAAAACCTCTGTAATCAGAAAAATCATATGAAGAAATCCAAGTGATCCAGAGCAGGACTCATCTTTTTATATTTTACTTTTAGTCATTCATAAGCTAACGCTCTCACCATCTTTTTGAGTGTATTAATCCAGCAGACTTCATGTTTATGGAAGAATTCCCAGCATTTCAGTGTCAACTTTCATCATTCAGAACTGCTGGTCTGGGAGGGGTTACACGGGACGGCCCTGGCATCCTCAGGGCAGGAGGAACCATGGGGACATCGCTGTCAACAAGGTGATATCTCCCATGTGTCATGCTCAGTACAAGGACCAAATGTGACTGAAAGGCACGTATCAACCTCTGACAGAGCCTGAAGAAATTCGTTTGGGGATTCTCAAGGCTTCACCAAATAACCAGGTATTGAGATACAGTCCTAGGCTGTTTATTTTGTCAGCTAAGAAACTGAAGGCTAGTGCAAACCAAGTACCTATATGCACAGTGTTTCAAAGAATTAATCATGTCTTCAGATGTGAAGCCTGCTAGTTAGTTTAATTACTGTCATTTTTTTTTTTTCTTTCAGTAGCTAAATGGATCCAGTGACAATGAATCTTATTTCGTTTTTAATAGATGAAAGAGAAGCAGGCTTCAAAACAGATAATGAATTTCTTCTAACTCGTCTGGAGACCTAAGAGCCATAATTCTGATTGATCAGATATGGTCTGCCTCAGAGAGGCACCAGATGTGATCCAGATTTTAAATAGATGCTGCTACTGTCAAAATTCATTCGCTCCCTCCTGGTGTAACAAAGTGAAGTCCATCTGTCTGGAGTTGTGTACTTTTTTTTAGTGGTAATAACAGTTAACATCAACAATAAGCTTTGTCTCATTAGTATCACATAATCCCTACTACCAAGTCCCCAGTTTCTGGTCCCCATATTAGCTGCCACGGAAAAAATAAAGACCACAGCAGGAGCTAAGAAGGTCAGTGCATTCTCAGGGTAATCAGCTGTAGTAAATTCAATTCTGACAAGACAAGGCTTGCAAATGTCTAGGGAATTAAGGGATCATCTGTAATTTCATACATTGAGTGGGAAAATGTCCTTCCAAACATTTATTAATTACAGATGAGGATGTGTATAGTGATCATCCTTGGAGATATTTCTTCTGAAAGCAAGAAAAATAGGCTTAACTGTTTGCTGCTACTTCTAAAGAAAAATGTACTAACATTAGAATTTGCAATAATTTCCGTCAGTGTTCTTTCTCTCACAGTTTTTATTGCTCTGTCTTAGCAACCAATGTCTGTCACCCTCTCTGAAACTTCTCGCACAGAAGTTTTCCACTGTAATCAATAGGGAGGAATTCTCCTGGCTTTAGACTGGCTCTGTGCCGCCTCTCTGGGATTTGCGGCCCTGAAGAAGTAGCAAGGAAAGAAAAACAGACAAAAGAATTTTGCATTTAGAGCTGAATCTTTCACTTGAAGATCTCAAAGCACTTTAGAAACCTTAATTACTACCCCTTGAGGTCTGTGCTGTCCTTCCTGTTTTACAGGTAAGGAAATTAAAGCACAGTGAGGCTAGAAGCTAACTTCATCCGAGTTGGGCATCTGAAGGTAAGCGCTTACATCCGTATCTTTCTCCCTCAAGAGGAAATCTTTGACACTTTCCAACTCACTTTTGCAACTAGTTTTTGAAAACTTGGGCTTTTAACTTACCTAGGAGCTCAGCAAAAGTCACCAGAATTGCTGACAAAATCATTCAGTTGCCTTAAAAAGATTCAAAGTGTGTGTCACTTTGTGAAACCAAGGCTGAGGAGAGGAAATGACCACTAAAGCTGTCATGGAGAATAACTACTCAGGGAGGAAAAGAGAAATGTAATTAAAAGAATAAACTTGTCATGAGAATGTGTTGATCTCAATTAACCATGAATTAGTAGAGATTGGAAATGCAGAGGTTTGTTACCACCAGAGGACTGAAATTTGAAGACAAACAAGGATGGATTCTGGGGGCAAATACCATTGCTTGAGTTGAGATGAAGTGAGATCAAGGTCCAGGAGAGCTGAGGGGATGAATGCAGCACCAGCACCTCTGGACTGGATTTGCTGATCCTGTATGTCCTTTCCTGTGTTGTACACACAGGATTGCAAACCAGTTCCCCAACCCCCCCTGGACACATAAATGCTGAGACAAAATGGTCTTCTTCCCTGCAGGGGCCCCTGGGTATTTCTTGTTTAGGGTTTATGCCATTTGGGTTGAAAAATGCTTTTGCTGCCACAGGAAGAAAATGAATACCTGATGATATCAAACACCGCTCTCCTTTTAGCCTTGCAGTGCCTCATATGCCAGATTGCAGCTATTGTATGAAGAATTTTCAGTTCCTTTTTGTGCCTGGCAGCTGATTGAAAGTTCATATTATTTATGGCAGAAAACAGCAGTGTACTTTTGAGCCTGAGGAAGCTGGGAAAGTGCAGTGGGTGTCAATCAATTAAGCTATTCAACTTATTTATGAAACAAGACAAAACAATGTCTAGGATATGAATTCCCATCTCAATAGGATCCTCCCTGATATAAAATGTCAGCTCTGAAAAAGGGTCAGCTCATGACCCTTGAATATTCTTTTAAACTATTTGCAAATCAATACCTCTTCTCTGGGTTTGTTCGGGGACCATCGTTCCCTTTTATTGTAAGTCACGGGGCACAGACTGCTTATCAGCAGCACGGAGACAGATCACTGCACTAAAGGAACAGCTGGCTTTGGAGACTGGCCCTGCCTCTCATTTACAGGGGAGGCTCAGTTCACACTACTCCAGCAGTGCAGAGGGTTTAAAAGTTATTGTAATTATGCTTTTTACTGACAGTTGGGCTCCTTTATATGTGTGGAACAAGGGATGAAGTCCTTCGGTGTGTGAGCAGCTGGGATTGTCTCCCTCTTACTCTATCAGCCATGAGTGCCATCTCCCATTTTCTCTTCCATGTGCTCTGTGTCAGGAGGTCCTTCTGCATCCTTGGGTATCTGGGTTTGAGTTTTGTGATCATCTGCCCCTCTCTTAACTGCTCTGCTGGCAGTAACCTGTTGGGTACAGGTAGGACTTGAGCAGACAGATGGCCTGATCCTCAGCTGAGCATCTGGCCTGTTAAGCTGGCTAAAAAGGCATCATCTTTACAAATCCCACTTGTAATCTCATTGCCCACTGTGTGACCCATGGGGGTTTCAGGTCAGTGCCAAAGAGGGGAGGAGGAGGAGCGGGATGGCAACTGGAGGGGTCTACAGAGCCAGGGCAGGGGATGGAGGTGCCTGCAATGCAATGCATCTGGGCCAGGTGCTGAGGATGGGTCTGTTCCTCATGGCAGGTGTGCAGGGATGGACTCTGATCCTGGATGGACCAAAAGGCCTACCCTGAGCTCCCCTGTGGGGAGGATGCCCCAGAATAAATTCTTGGAATCTCTGATCCAGGTCTTTGAATAAATGTGTCTAAGGCACCTCCCATTGCATCTCCTTGTGGCATCTTAGTATCACAGAACAGAATCATAGAGTCATCAAGGCTGGAAAAGACCTCTATGATCATCCAGTCCAATCATCCACCTACCACGAAGATTACCCACTAAATCATGTCCCACAGTTCCACATCCAGATGTACCTTGAACACCTCCAGGGGTGGTGACTCAACCTCAATCTTACACATGGCATCATCCTAGTGCCTTTCAGCAATGCTTGGGCAAGCTCACGTCCTAGCTGGTCAACTAAGAACACAGCACCAGAAGAAATGTCCAGTTGCCTGCTGAGCTATATGAAAAAATAAAAAAGAGCTTTTTGCAAAAGGAAGATGAGGAAGACAACGATTTGCAAGGCAGTGAGTCGTTCACATCAGTGATCCATCTACTGGCAACGTGGTGTTCCTCAGAAGAAAATGAAATGATGCACATATTTTTTGGCTAGATGACCAGGAGTGCGGTATATCCATGAAATACCGGTGAGAAATAGACTCTTCTCATTTTCCACATTACGAGCCTTGAGGGAGATATTTGGTAGTGGTAATAACCTGGGAAAAAAGTGAAGAATTTCCAAAAAATTTTAAACTTGCATAGTGCTGAGAGACCTGGAAATAGTTTTGAATTGAGGTCCAAACCTTCCAGCTAAGGACTGGTTTTAAGGTAGATCTGAATTTCAAAGATATATAAGGGACTAATCCTAAACCTCAGGTCAAATATAAAATAAATGGAACAGACTTGGCTCAGAATTGGTTGGAACTAAAGATATGAAATTGTCTATTAGAACTCTTTGATATTTTTCCTCACAAAATTCAGAGGAATTCTTTAAAATAAATAATCACAGCTATATTAAGTTCTTTATGGTAACTAAGTATAGAGATGGTCTCCTATTTTTCAAATCTCAAATGTTTTTTAAAAAATATGCTTTTAAAATGTCAAGATAGTAATCTTTTTTTCTTCAACCCACTTCAATACCTGTAACAGTGAGGAGTTCTGATTTCGGGCCAGAGTTTGTGCTGCTGAAAAAAAAATAACAGTAAAAGCATCCTTCACATCTCTAAAGGAAATCTTGGACACTGCTCTATGGGGGCACTTGTTTACACTCACAGTTTCTGGTGCAAGCACGTACTGGTGACTGCTAAGGTACAAAACACTGAACAGAAGGCCCAAAAGAACTTCTCGT